>SJJU01070242.1:0-28853 GCA_012932125.1 Conopomorpha cramerella
CAGTTTTTAACATAATTAAACTGATTTAAGTTGTTCGATGATACAAAGTCTAAAAGATCGGTAGCAAGCTAACTGGACACATGAGATGAGCATGTAACGGCAGAGGTAGTGTTAGCGCAAGACCATGGAATGCAGCTCAAATTAAAATCTCCAGTTATGAGGATGTTTCGGTCGTCAACTAAGACATGATTAACGTTATTAATAAATTAATCGGGTAAGGTAATCTGCGGGAATCGTTCTGGATCTTCTTTCTAACAGTATTTTTTTGTAACGACACCTACATTGTCGCGGTTTTTCTTGAAACTGTACACATTTATATGAGAGAAAGTCAAAATATATTTATCGCCTTGCGCCTTTCACGCGGATATTTAATTAATTATGCTGGCATACCTCTGAATCCCTAAACACATTTATAGGGTTCACACACCTCGTGGTATGCGACTTTCCTCAAAATAATTATATTTTCCGTAAAGCGGCCTACGTTTAAATAACATCTAAAAATATACTCAGCCAGATTAGAAACCACACTCTCCCAATTTGCACGACCACTAGGCTGAGCCACCGAATAATAAAAATGACACAATAACTACGTAGGTAATAGAGGTACTCTAAGCTGCTTACCAATAAAAGTATAGCAATGTTAAACTTGGCATTTACTAATATTCGGAAAAGTACATGTAGGTACTTACCCACAGTATAGTAATTTTGTAAAAATGTGATAAAGACAAGACACAGTAGGTATCTATATTGATTACCACTTTGCACTACGAATATATTTTTACAAATAATATGTTACGTGTTTTCTTTCTAGCTATAATACTAATGTACATTAAATGGGGAATTTTGGTAATTGTTGTCATATACTGTAAGAAAATGTGAATAGTGTCTGTCAAATAAAAGCCATAGAAAATCCCCATTAATATATTTAAGTACACAAGAGGAACAAACGGCACTTAAACGGCATATTCGTCAATGTACGTATAGTATAAAACAAAGTCGCTTTCCGTTGTCTGTCCCTATTTATGCTTAGATCCTCCAAACTATGCTACGGATTTTCATGCGATTTTCTTTGGTTGATAGAGTGATTCTTGAGGAAAGTTTATATTCGTATGTTACATTCATATATTAGCAGAGAAACACTAATGTATATTGGCAAAACAATGTTTGCCGGGTCCGCTAGTTTGGAATAAATTTTGTTTCCATAGGTAATACGTAGCAAATAAAAGCTACAAAATATATAAACAAGTAAGTAGTATGGTTCGCAGATCCGTATCAAATTAACATGTGGATTTCTCTCAACTCGTTTATAAGTGGAAAAGTTACATGACGTCTGCATTGCACTTTGATAAATTTCTATTCGAAAAGAGAGTGGTTTGTCAGGAAAATTATGCAATAGGTGGGCACTACCCAGTTCCATTGACGTCATAGGCCTCATATTATGAGACGTGGCCATTTTAAGAAGAACTTAGTTAATTAACTCCGAAGATGATAAAAAGGGGTCGCACATTGACGTAGGAAGGCACAAAACCAACCTTCGTGGCGCGCCTTAGGGGACGGCCTATGTCCGGCAATGGATCTCAGTGGGCTAACATGATTATGACAAAATATTACTCTTTATTGTTCAAATTTCAACTTTAAATAGAATAAATAGCTTCATGTTTTATTGCATACTGTACCTACATAATAAACAAGATGTAAAAGTTTATGGTCATTTCAAGATCTATATGTATACCTCAAGTACTGCGGGTAAGTGGTACAGTTCCTGGCGGAAATGTCGTACACGTTGCGCAGTATGTACCTAGGTATAGCTGTAATGTAACCAGTTCTGTGTTGTAGCTTTATTAGTAATCAAAAGCCAAACAACTGTACTTAAACCAGCGTAAGTTGGTGCTGGTGACAGGGATAGGTACTCGATTGCAAAAAGTATTATTGAAGTTATATGTAGGCCTATATTACGTCGTTAAAACGAATGAATAGACCAAAAACGACTGATCATTTTCTAAATGTTCTAACCCTACTGATGTGGTTTATAACAGTGAGGTATAGTATAGGAGGATATCCCTAAGGCGACTTGTGGAAAATGAAGCGTTATTTTTAGGTTCAGCAGACCAACTATAGAAAAGAACATAAGCAGGTAACCTTCAAATGTAAACCGGTGATAACCGAGCTAGCTTGGAACCAAAGTTAATTGCAAACTGTATAGTCAAGGACAGCTGGATCACAACACTTGCTACATACTTTTTAAAATGGCTGAGTTATCTATCAAGATTTTCATAGCGTTTGACAGTTTATCTACGTATATGAGCATAGTCATATATGAGCATAGGGAAAGCAGGCTAGTACATGATATGCAAGGGAATAAGCAGACACTTGGCACATCTCCAGAATGAATACGTCATTCATACGTCGACGTTTAGCTAAGTAAGCAGCTTCCTATTTAGCTGAACTAGGAAGATATTCGCTTCCGTACAATCTTATATAACCGTGAACCCGGTTGTTTATGTACCGAGGTATCGACTACACGAAGGATATAGAACATTTCTCTTAGTCAAAAGTATCAAAGTAACGCAGCTGAGATTAAATTGTCACCTCTAGTAACCAAGACCTAGGTCGAGAGAACCGAATGTTGTTGCTGCGCCGCCGGTTCGAAGCCAGCACCTGGGACTGGGGTGGGCTTTACTTCGAGGTCCTGTCATTGTGAAATGTGCGCAAAAGACACCTCTACCTACTTAAAACACGTAATTGCCCAACGCTGTTGGTAGATTTTAGTTTTGTCCAAGGTGGATATTTTGTATTAAAATCGATTTACTCGCATTGCAGCTGACCCGATACTGAAAAAGAAGTCATGCCTATCGCCCCGAGAAATTCTGGAGGTGTACGGGATGGAGAACGAGCCTGGAGTGATCACCATCAAGCCCCAGACCTTCCTGGAGATGTGCCCGGCGCTGGTGTACCAGCTCGACCAGCGCTCTTGTTACAAAACGGAAACCGTCGCGCCCAAACTTGAACGTCATTGGAGTAAGTCTTTTTATTAAATAAGACTGAGTTTTACAATATAGAAAAATATTCGCATATAAATTTCGTCATTTACATTATATATCGTCAGTATATATCGGTTTCGTTAATGATATATCTTGATTTGATTCCCAGCATGGATATACGCATCCCTGAGCATACTGGTGATCAGCGCAACGGGGCTGCTGGGCGTGGCGGTGGTGCCGCTGCTGAAGTCGGCCGTGTTCGCGCACGTGCTGCAGTTCCTGGTGGCGGTGGCGGTGGGCACGCTGTGCGGCGACGCGCTGCTGCACCTGCTGCCGCACGCGCTGCGCTCCCACGGCCCCGCCCCCGCCCCCGCGCCCGCGCCCGAAGACGACGAGGTGCGCACCATCCTCAAGTGTGGCGTCACCTTCCTCACCATCCTCCTCTTCTACACCGTCGAAGCGGTCATGCAGACCCTGAACGGCGGGCACTCGCACGACCACGCTCACGGACCAACCGTAGAGGAAATTAAAACGGAAGCGGCCAAGCAAATAGAGCCGATAGAGTTGGGTGCCATGATGCCGGGCTCGCCCCCGCCTCCCGTCGAGCGTCCCATGACGTCCACGGCGTTGATGGTGATCGTTGGCGACGGGCTGCACAACCTGACCGACGGGCTGGCCATCGGAGCGGCGTTCAGCGGTGACCCAGTTACCGGGTTCGCCACCGCCCTCGCAGTCTTCTGTCACGAGCTGCCCCACGAGCTCGGCGACTTCGCCGTGCTGCTGCGCTCCGGCATGAGCATTAGACGCGCTCTGTACTACAACCTGCTATCGTCGGTACTCAGCTTCATGGGTATGGCGGGTGGTATCTGGCTGGCAGAAGACCACGAATCGGCCTCGCAATGGATATACGCCGCGACGGCAGGCACCTTCTTCTATATAGCGCTGGCCGACTTGGTTCCGGAGATCAACGTGAACATCCGCGGCAGCAGCTTGAGCCTGCTGCTGGCCGTGCTGGGCATCCTCAGCGGCGGCGTCATCATGCTGCTCATTGCTCTCCACGAAGACTCCATTCAGTACCTCTTTAGGAATGCTGAACAATAGAAAAAAAAAATTTCTGCTCGATATACCAAATCCGTTCCTATGTCCCAATTTTATAATCGTGTAGATGTAGACTATTTTCAAAGTAATTAAGCATAGTGTATTAATGAATGTAGAGTGAGAGTCTGCTTAAATACAGATATTACGTAATAAAAATAATAATATATAATGGTGCATGTGTGTGCCTAAGATCAAATTAGGTTTAACATATTTAAGATTTAGTTAGGTAATAAAAACTAATGTGAGGCTTTACAATATTACTTATGTAGGTAAATTGTATTATTTAAAAGTGATAATTAATATATAAGAGTAAAGAATAATAAGTACGATACTGTATTCAAGAGTGGTTATACCGATAATATTTAATTCGCTCCATAAACAAAAAGTTTAGTTACTTAGTAATATAAGCAAAATACCATAATAACTGTTCAACGAAATCATTCAAATACTATCAAAGAAATTATCACAAAGTTCTTTTAGAGCTGTGGAAAGGATCAACAAATTCCTCCCATGAATATCGAATACAGAATGCATGTAGGTACCATACAGAGTGAGAGTTATCCAGGAGAAGAAAACTGATTTCCTCCTAAATCTGAGTGTCTTCCTACCTCCAGCCAAAATACCAGTCAATCGGTTTTGATGACAATCCCTATATCACTATAACATCAATAACGTGGAGTTGTTATATTGTGACGAGTAAAAAATACACCTTAAATGAGTTTCAACCTTATGTACGTTTGTATTTCAAACTAAATTCCGTGTTTGCGACACAGTGATATGACAAGATTCCAGGGACCTATCGAGTAGATTATACTATCACCACCAAAAGATGAACTCAGGGCTTTCACGATGTAAGTAGGTACCTACATTATTTTTATACAATAATGTAGATAGGTTACATTTAATGTAGATAAGGAATTATTTTAATTTTATGCATAATATTTAATTAATTATTATAACCGTTAATTGCCTAGTTGGAAATTTAACCGCTACTCAGAACTTTCTGTTTTAAGCTTGTTCTCCGAGCGTGTAGTTGTGCGACATTAATAAAATCGTCTTATTGAACAGTTTTCAAACTGGATTTTGACTATACGATAGATCGTTCACTTTCATTTTTACTGTCGCCAATTTGTGAAAGTTACTTAAAGTTTGTCTCAAATCCTAGGACTAAAGGACTGAACCACTATTTTACATTTCATTATGGAGCATTTACACGAGGAGAATTCATGGGCCGTTAAGATGATCCATAATCTGACTAGATAAATGAATTGAAGACAGTTCATTGCGTTGATGTTGCTATTCACACGAGGAAAAAAGTCTGGCTATTCTATATATTGGTCACATGTAATTGCTCCATTATTTGCCTTCCACATCTCTGGCTCCCGGAACCCAGACTGCTCAGAGCAACACCCTCAATCGAATAGTAAAAACTCAGTTTGATTGTTCATGGAATAACATTCCCCTTATTGTTAAATGTGAAATGGTTGTGTGTATATAATATGAATTATTTATTAAATAATAAAATTACTCATTGTTGTTTATTACTTAATCATTTACCCTCTATTGTGCTTGTTGTTAGAACTCCGAAACACTCCTAAGAATTAATGCAGGCTATCGTATGGGCTACATTTTCGACGGCGAGTTAGGAGCGGGCTATTTGAAAAAACATCTACCAGCAGGCCTAGCATAGCGCGTCAAGAAAGACAAGACCTGGAACAAATGGGCGCTGTGTGTGACATAGCAGCCAATCACAGCGCGTGTATATTCTATGGCGTGTGTTTCTTGACGGGCTTCCTAGGGCTGCAGGAGGTACATATTCATTTTAGCTGTTCGATATGTTTGGCAGCCTCTAATTTCTATTTCTCGCTTAGTATAGAGAAAGATAGAAGTAGGTTGACGTGACTTTCAAGTATATTCTTAACGTGAATGAACTGCAAGTAGGTAAGTTGAGGTGACGACAGGAGCTGAGGCTGTGCCACCAACTATACTCCGATCGTTCACAATTAGAAGATTTGGGAATAATCTAAATACGGCCCTCCATCCATCAGTCCGTATAATCCACACATAAAAAAATTATAAAAAGAAGCGAACACTGAAACTTCTTGGGCAAACGGGGATGAATGTTAGGCAGAAAATGTACTTAGGTCTTCGACTAGTAATTGCTGGATGTGGTTCTAGTCCGCCACGCGGGCTGAGTGCAGATTGATAGGCCATAGCTTGAAAGATCTTGGCTAAATGATAACCCAATCACTAATAAGGTAACTCTAAGGATAGATCGAGTTACCAACTGAATAGAGTGGTTTGGGTAACCTACCCAAACCACGCAATTAAACCTTTAGACGTTTTAAACTTTTCAAACGCCTGTGGCCCTTGACGTATCCCTGCCCAATGTTTGCAATAATCGGATTACCTAGACCAGCTGCGCTACAAACGCTTATGTAAAATGTATGATAAGTCACCACCAAGGAATAATAACAATCCTAAAACACATCATTATAGAAGAATAATATCAAGATTACATGGATCGCTCTAAAATATATTAACTAGAATTCAGTGCACTTTGTACCAACTACCAGACCCTTGTAATGTTTGGTAACTTGTAAGGGTTTTCCCTACCGAAAGCATAAGGGTTACCACCGAACAGTCATCGGTTTCCTGCACGTAGTGTGAGAATTTTCGCAATGTAAAAAAAACAATGTCTCTCATTAGTTTGACTATTCCTGCGAAGTTACGATCAACCGCTAATCAACATTTTTGAATGTGCATTATTAAGACGAATGTAAGTCAATAAATAAACATGGTCGTAGCCTTGTACTAGCCTAGTACTTGCAATCCAGAAGTACATTAATACTCAATATGCTCCATAATTTACTGCGTACCACAATTGAAATTATGTAAATATACAACTAGTATACAGCATTGTGAACCCTGATATGCACAGCAAAGTTGGAGGAGATGAAGTTAAATAGGCTTTTTAGAGGTTGTCTTCCAAAGTATTCTTGTAGATAGTATATATACGCTTTATGAGGTTTTTTTTAAGGGAACTATGAATTTCTTGTCTTTAGGTTCGTTACTGCTTAAAAAGACTGAGGGTGCTACGCGGCTTGCAAGTCTAGTTGTGCTCGGTCCGAGCGAGGTTACTTTTAGCGCCATCTAACGTTTGTTTATCAAACTAGAACCTTTGCTACTCACCAAAAGAGGGCGCTGTATTATTTTCCACAGATCATACGATTATCATTTTTATTTTTTTTGCACATGGACTTAAGTTTTACTTAATTTATTGCTCAGCCAATAATGATCTGACACATTAATACTACTGACTGAAATAAATTTATTGACAGATTGACCTAAACTCGAAGAAATATTCACTTTATAGTGTTTCCTTTTATAAATCAATTATTATATAGAAATAATACTTCAACAAAGAGCAAAATATGTCGCAAATGAAGTCTACAACGAGACGCTTCAAGTGGTCACTGGACTACAGTCAAAAGTAAGATAAGTTATAACTTCGGTGATATACATTTTGGTACCTAACCATGTTTATTGACCACAATATATTTCCTTTTGCAGAAACAGAGGACAGCAATCAACTGACATTACAAGCCCCCCAGGCTACGAGCCATTCATCAACGATAGTGTGGAGACATCTAAGGACAATGATTCTAACTTACTTGTAATTAAAAAGCTATGGGATGTGGCTCTTGGACCTCTAAAGCAAGTGCCCATGAACTTGTTCATCATGTACATGGCAGGGAATTCTATATCCATATTCCCTATTATGATGGTTGGGATGTTGATTGTTCGACCTGTGAAAGCATTATTTGCTACTCAGAGCACATTCAAGATGGTAGAAGGCACACAGGCAGTGGGCCAGAAGTTTGTCTATTTCATTGGTAACATTGTCAATATACTGCTTGCTCTGTACAAATGTCAAAGCATGGGATTACTGCCAACACATGCAAGTGATTGGTTAGCATTTGAAGAACCACAATCTAGAGTGGAGCACTTTGGGGGAGGCTTAAGTTTGCTATAAGTATATTAAAAAAAATATCTTCATATTAGTCTAATTTAAATGTATTTATCAATAAACCTAGCAATCATAGTTCTTGACTGGGGGTGAGGGTCAATCACCATACCTAGCCTACTACTTATGGGTAGTTTCCATTTTTTTCTATAGAACAAGACGTTATTGAAAAGCAGTAGTTTGTTCTTTTCCTTCTTTAAAAGTGGGAGAGAAACTGGTTCTATAGAACAAATGGGAATTAGCCCTACTTTTAGCCCAATAAGTGTATTTATGACAAGGAATAATATTGAAATAAAGAACACTTTAAATACATTTTGAATTTGTTTTTTATTTAATCTAAATATATATACATGCACCTAATCTTTTTTACCACTATTGCCATCTAATAGCGATTTTACATAGGTAGATGCTTTGTCGTAGAGGGTTTTTGGGTCTTCCACCTTATCGATCTGGAAAAAAACCAATGACATTATTACACAAGCTTATCTGGAAATTTTTTAGACTATAAAAATCTATTTTATATTCAGGCCAAAAACAATCAAGATTGCAAAAAAAATACCTAACTAACCTAACCATGGTATTCATAAAGTTAGCACTGCACTGCAAGTGTAGTTCTCGGAGCTTTGTCTGGAGTGCGATAGATAAGTTTTCTACCTCTAAGAAAATATTGATAATCAACCAATTTTTAAAAAACTTAAACCAAGCAGAACTTGACTGCATATGGAAAATGGACAAACTTGTAAGTTGTATGTATGTTCACATTTAAACTCTATGAATACAATGGAAAAAGTGCAGTGCATGCAACCTACTACATACTAAGATTTTAAGGTGTAAGTGAATTTTTATTTTGAAACTAAAAATATAGAATTGAGTCAATGGAACTTGCATTTCAATATTTAGAGAACAAAATTATATCAATGTAGGTATAGTATAATTTGTGACTAACTCAACTAGTAAAAGAGACAATGTTATCCTAGAAAATTCCATCCACCCTAGTCTCACATAACATAAAAAAACAAATACTTAGAATACCTATGTACATAATTAAAAGAAAACAAATTCAAATATTTATTATACATAATCTCATAAAAAAAAAAAGAAAACAGACCAGCTTTACCCAAATCCGTGTCACATTCCCGAGTGCCAGTATTACAAACCATTGACAAGCTGTCCTGTACAAATGATATGGTATAAAATTAATCTAAGTTGAAATCTTCTCCATAAAAATTACAACACCGAAATGTGACATTGACAAAATGTACTAAAATTAAATCTACATAGTTTACAAAGCAAATTTACAACAAATCTTACCTGATAATTTTGAGCAATATAAACACCTGTGTAAACTCCGGTGCCAAATATTACCTGAAAGAAAGTAATTCAATTACATAGTAATGAATCATTATTCATACTTCTTCAAATTCTACCATTGTAGTATGATCAGAAAATGTGCCATGGAAATACAATTTCTATTTTCAAGTTGGGACTGGGTGTTGAACCAAGAATGCAATTTATTTATTTAAAAGACTTAAGAGATACTGCTCAATGAATTCAATACTATATTTTCTAATTACATGCTTTATACTCTCATGCTCTGAATCCCTAGTGGGGTAGATAGATACAGCCTATGAAGATAAGTCCCTAACAATGAATGCTTAAGTGGAATGCATTCTAATCAATGCAAAAAATAATCACTCACCCCATTTTTTATAAGGAATGTGAATAACCCCATTTTAAATTATTTTGATATAAAAAACATCTTCAAAATATTTTATATTTTAGTGACTTGTTTTACAAGACATTTCATTTCAGAAATTGACAATCAAGGTGTCATAGATTATTAGAAAAAATAGGTATTATCCTTTGGCCAAAACCTACTATTCAAAGTTATCAAGTGCTACATAGGCGCAAAGTAGGTTCGATCTACATTTGTGTTAAATCAGGTGAGCGCATACCTACTCAAGATTATGAAGATGTGAAGATTATGCAATAAGTAGGTATATAAACACCTAGAATGTTGTAAATTTCTTCAATTATTACTTTGAGTATTCGTATTTTATTAAACTACACAAGAAAATCCAGTTGTTCCATACTTTTTATGCGTTATAAAGGTAAGAAAAAAAATAGGCAGCTAGATTTCAAATTAATTTGGCTGGCAAACTTTGATAGGTAAAGGAGAACTTACTTACCACGCCTTTCAACATTTTGCTTAGTCTAGTAGAGGTATATTTATTAATGTATATAATATATTGTTATGCTAGAATTAAATGCAAATTCACTATTATTCATAACACTTGCCCCCTCTCATTCATTTCAAAAATAAATCTAACCAAAAACCATACAACAACAATCGGATTGTGCTATTATATCTATAAGACTGACTGCTGATAATGACAATCCTGACATATTTATTGACAAGCTACTGACAAACACTTCCGTAGCAGATACTTGGGCTTATACGCGGGCTCGGGTAATATTTGAGATACAAACCGTGACACTGATGTTCATTAAATTAGAACATCGCTTCTACACTGCTAGCTATTCCAAGGTATTAAAAACTGGTCACGTAGGTATGTGACGTACACAAAATACGCACAAACTGGACTAAGTTCATATACGTTTATCAACGATTTATCTTATTATTGTCACTGTGGGTAACACCGCGTCTCCAATATCTCACATTTGAAGAGAGTAAGCCGTACCAGCTATTTCATAGATATCGCTAGTAGCCATGTTTCAATTAATGAGGGCGCAATTATTTTCCTCAATTTCCACTTGATCTGGGAACTCGGCATGTCACAGTTATTACTTATAGTAAAAATATTAAATAGAGATAAAACGAAGGATGTTTCACAGCTCTTGAATTCAACTATATAGGTAAGTAAATTACGACAGCGTGTATACACAACGTGTTTAATTAAGTAGTATTGAATTTCTTTTGATCATTTATTTAATAAATTATCATTTTTACAAATGGTCGCTGCCAGTAAAGTGAGAGTAGGTAAAGAAGAGGATTTTGTTATTCCCACGTATAGTATATTGTACGTAGACGTTCTACCTACCCAGCTACGCTCAAACCAGGATTTAAATTTTAATGTGATATGATGATACATCCCCTGATTCCAAAGATTTACCGAAGGTAGTTAACCTTACCTTTTGTTGTTTTCTATTAAAGATTGCAGGTACTTATACGTACGTCTTGCCCATGCCATTTTTCACTAAGTACCTACCTACTATGCATTTTTATTAAGGTTTTTATGACTTTTTTTCAGAAACATTGATTAACTTGGTACCTCTTGTTAAATAACAGTTGAAATAGAAGTTGTTATAAAGTTGTGTTTACATTGAGAACGAACAAACACTGAGTAATAGTAATTCACATTTGTATATTAATTTCTTGTTGTTTGAGTTAAAAGTAATCACCTACTAGTAGATAAGTAAGTAGTCTGGCCTTAAACCAAAATGAAACAAACGTTAAATAAGGAGGTATTTATTATTCAATAAAAGTATAACAAAATAAGTCTAATTACTATAGTAGGTAGATACCTGCTTGCAAGCTGTTTTTGTGCGTGAGTTAGGTAGGTAGCAGTAATGTAGTAGTAAAACCTATTTACTACTTAGATTCTTTACGAATTAATAACTATGCTTCGTTCTCACATATCAAAGTGGGGTTGGCCTGCAAGGAAACTACATTACTCTCAATGGTCTTGATTTTATCCCATGAACTACTGTGAGCGCGGCAGAATACTGATATCCTTTGGCAAGCCTCTATCAATATATCTTCTGGTACTGTCAATACTATGCGCATGAAGTTCGGATACTTGAAGCACTGAAAAAAATAAGCAATAATTAAACTATGAAAGATTTCATTATTTTCTTAAGAACTTTAATGAGAGCCCATGAATTGTGTCGTTAAATACTTAGGTATATTCTCTTAGTTTAATGCCTGCCTACCTTCAAGGAAATAATATAAATTTGATAGTGCTTCTTCGAAAGTAAAATAACAATCAAATGTTGGTAATATCGGTATAGGTACACAAATTGATTGACAATTTTTGTCATACATTTCGAGCCATGATCGCCGACTTATCGTAAGCGATAATTTTTGACAAATTGTGTTTTTCATCTCAAATGGCGTTATTAACTGTAACGCTTCATACTGCATTAAACATTTTTTATACATCATATGTAAATATAGTTATCTTTAAAATTTTAAATCTGTGTGTCTTGTACGTGCAAAAATAATTAAAAAAAAAAACCTTATCCTTAAAATTTTACATTTTGTTGCTTACGATAAGTTGGCAGCCATGGCTCGATTTATTTACGTAGGTAATTCCGTAAAACGAAAAATGAAGGCACCCTCAGTTACTTTATATAGACTACGTAGATATGCTTCATCCACTAAGTATTGGAGTATAAGAAGGTAGGTATGTACGTGATCAAATTTTAATCCTCGGTGGGATCTTTCATTTGGTAACATCTAGGTAATGGTAAGCTTTAGCTAGGCTATACCTTCGATGGAGAATCTACGAGAGATATAATAGAATCATAAAAAAAATAATTACCTCTCCCGGTAGACAGAACACAGACTGCTCGTTAACAAGCCTCTCTACAAATTCTAAGTCATCTTTTATGTGGGGGAAAAGTTCTTTCTTTATTTCCACCATCATGTACATAGCACCCTGCGGCATTATCGGTCGTAGCCCTGGCGTTCGCCTGAGCAACTCGCAATTGTTCTGTAAATCAAAAACTCAGCATTACTTACGCCGCTTGGTGACCGTGGGTACTTGCTTTAGCAAGTTCTGCCTACCCCTCTTTGGGATTAAAGGCGTGAAGTGTATTTATTTTTTTATTTTATTTTATTTTTATTTTTAAAATAGTGAAAAATCTGTTAGTGAAATAAATTATATTAAAAGTATGTTTATAATTAATGAAGTTACTTTTGAATAAGGAACATTTAATAAATATTACTGTCTCACCTCTACAAAAAGCATTACTTCATCGAAAAAGCTTTGTGGTGTCAATTTTAATATGGATGTTAGAGCATTCTGTACAATCGTACACGGTCCCAATATTCTTGTAGTTATGTTCGACAGACCACCAATCAATTCCTTTTTAAGAATATTTTGCCTATCGTGGACAACGATCCAGCCCATTCTCCATCCAGGGACTAGAAATCGTTTCGTCAAGCCTCCACATGACAGCACAGGCACATCTTCCGACAGAGATGATATAGCTGTATACTTTTGTCCAGAGAAAACCATGTGCTCGTATATTTCATCTGCTATTATTGGCACTCGATTTCGTGATGCTATAGTTATAATCTCCTTCAAATGTTGCTCTGAATACACTGAACCGCATGGGTTCGACGGATTTATCACGACAATTGCTGCTGTTTCATCATCGATTTGGCTTTCCAAGTCCTCAAGATCCACTTGCCACTGCTGGTCGGGCTGAAATGTTTATGTAGTTCATTAATTTACGCAGTTTGCAAGTTTACAAGGAAATCCTCAAGTAAAGCATAAACAACAATATGCAAATTCGATCGAGCCCCACTAGAAACTTGTTCTTCTAGAAACTTGATTATGTGTGTGTGTGTACAACATCACCTGATGTTTTACTTGCTTATTCTATACTTGAAAATACTAGAATCGAACACGCCCCCAGATATCCTTCAATCTAGTCAACACAATGTTTATTGATAAAGAAAGATATCCGTCAAATACTTACAAGCAATTGGTAGTATTTAAGCTCTATACCGAGTCCTTCAGCATGTGTTTTGTATATCATGAATCCAGGCATTGGCACCAAAATGTTTTGTCCCGAATCAGCAATAGCCAAGATCGCCATTTCGATAGCATGCGAGCACCCGCTACAGAGTACAACATCGTCCGGTGTGATATCGCCTTGATGTGCACAATATTCAGCTACAGCTTTTCTAGCTTCATAATGTCCTTTACTCGGAGCATACCCTCTACTTGTGTGGAGTTCAATACTATCGCGAACTGCCTGAAGAACTTGTTCTGGTGGATTTAAATTGCCAAATGTTGTTGGATCACCTAAAACGTGAATTTGAACTTTTAAAATCTGGTATAACTACATATAACGTCGTATGTAACCTGTTTCAAACTATTTTATTACAAGTTTTGAATAATTCAGATACCAAGAATATATAAGTAGATGCCTACTCTACCTGCCTGCTATAGCCGAAAAGGAACGCTAAAATAAGATTCGCTTTACTTACATCAATCCATGAATTACCTAGGTTTCACGAGACATTCGCATATAGGTACACTCTAAATTTGCCGAGAAACAGCATGTCTGAAGTTTCATTGGCCTTATTTTATAACCAATCTATATGCAGCTTTAGCGGACTCGAAATTTCGAGAAAGCTCCATTCCTTTCCAAGTTTTTCGTTTTTAATATTAATAGGAAAATGATTTTATATAGATTGCCTGCCTAGGTAGGTACCTTATCTACAGCCTAACTAAAGATCTACTAGACTAAATTTTATTATTGAAAATTATGCGTTTACACTTTTCACTTACTCTTTCATTATTACTGTATAGTAAAATAATTTGTAGGATGATCCTCTTAGATAAAATTAATACTTAAATTAGTGCTCTGACACTTTTATTAATTCACACTAATTGAAATCCTACCACATTCGCCTTTACGACTTTTGTTTCAGTTTTCGTTTGGTTGTCGACATTGTGTTTGTTTTGTTCACATAACAGCATGTTAGTCAGTGTTGCAAATCTGCCTATTTAATTAACCTATGTACCTACCTAATCAACATTCATTGTTATCAAGTTAATAGTTCAATCTGCCTCTGTGTACAGTAAGGTCTATAGGTAAATACGCAACTTACCAACAGACAGGGCTATTAACTGTTTATCCGGATTCGGCTCTACCTTAAGATTCTCCACAATACCTCTGATCAAGTTATGGGTATTGCGAGCCAAAGTAGACGCGCGAATGTTCCATTTTTTATCACCCAAACTTTGTGACATTGGCACGAAATTACTGAAATGTTGAAAGCTTCTTTAAAAAAATCACACTTGAAAACGCGGACTAGGCTGTGGCGTATCTGCACTTCCTCAGTTTTGTTTGAATACTGTGCATTTTAAGTAAGGGAACTGGTTTAAATAGTTATGTAGTGATGACGACAACGGAGCCGGTCTTGGTGGCGATGGAAAATATATACCTTCTTAATAGCGGCTACGTCTCCCAAGTTCCATAGTGTCTTTTTGGGTTTTCGGGCTTTGATAAGTCGTAACGAGGATCCTTGTTGTGCATGCACGAATTTACTTAGGTAGGTACTAACGCAGCCCAATAATTTAGATACCAAGTTACATTTTTAGATAACTTACACAAGAAAAGCTTATAAGCACGTAAATAGGTCGCCCTTGTCATAAAATGTATTTACGTAGTAATATAACAACGTAACATAGACATTTTTAAATCGGCCCAGTAATATTTAATGAAGTAACTAATTAAAAATCAACCAACATTAAAAAAAATATTTCAGCAAGCTTTTCTGGGCATAAGTATACCCAATATATATAGAGAATCAATAATACCTAGGACCTAGGTATGTAAAATGAAATTTTCATCCCCACAAAAAAAATCTACAGTCTTACGGACTGCAGTCTATTACTTATAAGTAATTTATATATTGGAACCACTTAACATCTTTATTTTCTAGCACGTAATGGTTTCTAAGCGCAAAACCGGGAACAGACAAATTCGTAACGATGAAATTATAGTGTGCTTTTAAGCCAATAGTGTCCTGCTTTGATGGATAATAAAATTATTTCTCTTAAATTAAAATAATAAAAAAAATACACTTCACGCCTTTCAATCCCAAAGCGGGGTAGGCAGTCTCTTAAATTATCACAATAAACGCATACACGAAATATTTACCTAAAATAAACCAAGAAAGGGAGAAATACAGAAGTGCCTAGAAACCACATTGAATAGACAAAATATCCTTCTTGGACTGTACCCACTAACATTAATTAGCTAAAAAAAGTCGTGTTTAAATTATGAATAGTCGCAGATTTTATACTGTGTGAAATTTTTTGTATTTTTTTCGACGTTAAATACTATATTATCAGTCCTTTTAGAATATAGCTACGGCGGCTGTGCTTTTCGTAGAGGAGACTAAAACGGATTACTTAGGAGTCTTGTGGGTAGTCGAGGCGGGCGGCCTGATTGACCCGGGGGTAAAGCAATTGAACCTACAGCCCTCAGGGAGGAACGGCCCAGTAGGTATGGTTTGAATCCGTGCTACCGTCCAACACAGAAAGAGTGCAGTATGTACAACGCAGTGCGCTTCCTCGCCGCAATCGCAAGGGCGACTGTACCCCTATTATGAAATGTCGTCTGAATCGACGATAGACAGTTTTCGATCGTCGTCCATTCAAGTTAAGTGTAGGTAATAACCTCGTAGTGTGGGGCGAGGTTGACACCTATGCGTTGGGGTTTCTGGGGCCGTAATCTGACCTAAACTAAGCGCACTCAGAAAGGTAAGTTTTATGATTTATCGGTCTCTAATCGCAAGCATCAAAAAGAGGCAAACGCGCCTCCAAAAAGACATAATCATTCATTTTTCTTTCGGGCATCTTTGTCACACAAGAGGCGGATCAGTTGGCACTCACCGTCGTCGCCGATGACCACCAGAGTGGCTTTAGTCGGTGCCACTCCAACTTAGCCTAATTCAACGGATTCTCCTCCGATATTAACGAGTTCAGTATATCGTCGTACGATAGGTAGGCACGGTACTTACATAAAATGATACCAAAAGCCAAACACCTTCTTTAAGCAATTTTCAACCTTACTGACCTTTACTTCAATTTCTAATTAGCGTAGCTACGCTACCTTGGTAGGTAGGTAGGCAGGCACTAACATTGTTGATAATGAATGACAATAATAATTACTTTCAATTTCATTTATATGGCCAATGCCCTAGTAGTGTTCGGTTGTGTTTAGGTAAACAGTGGGTAATATACATATAAGTAAAATGTACTTGTATCACTTGTACCAACTTTTAGTAAAAAATAAGATTAAATAGGGTACCTACCATATTTTTTTTGTTGACGAGGGGGAAATCCTCATGGACACCCCGCCGCTACTGGGACGGTGACGGGGTAGTGTCAGACTTCTAATGACAAAAACACCCCGATGGCCTTCCTACCTACCACTCGAAACAGCTGAAGCTAGAGACATGGGTTATGTACCATGCACCAGGCTCCTAAAAGTGTTTTAGGTGTAGGTTCCAGGCCTAGGTACGGTAGAATCCTTTCCGACATGACATGTGTACATGAGGTTACACGGAGGTTAGGAGAGTTTTTCCCACAAACTGTAAACTCGCGCGAAACATGTTTTGAAGTAGAGGAGAGTTGAGTAGGTATTTTAAATTTTGACGTATCATTATGCTGCGAGTGTTGGAAATACTATTCAGTTAGTAACTACTCTAGTGTACGTCTACTAAAATTCTCATAAGTATTAAAAAAGCTATGAATCAACTTTACTTCGTAGAAGGTTCTGAAGTCGACGCGTAGCTAGGTTGGTATATATTGTTTGTTGTATGACCACGTACAACTTTACAGAGTTTACAGGGTAGGTAGGTAGTGCAATTTGGAAAAATCTTTTTTTAATTGAAATGGATGCTTATAGGTACATAGTTACCTCGAAGTTGGCCCTATGGTACCTACCTGTAGGTAGGTTACATGTTTAAAAAATCTAGAAATTTGTTATTAAGGTTAGATAATTAAAAATGTTGCTTTCTCGCTTCAAACCTATAGGTACCTACTTACTTAAACCAGAAAAATGTGTCTTATCTTTTCATCATAATATTATCTTGCAATTTATAACATTAAAGAAAAAAGAATCGACTTCAACTAGTACTTATTAGTCGCGTTTTTTTAAGTTCCCTCGATTTTTCTGGTCTGCCATCGTCAAACCCTGACATTCTCGTTATGGGACCACCTTCGAAATATCTTCTTTCCTAAAAAAAATGTCCAGGAAAAGTCAGAGTGTGTGTACTTCTCCGATTACGGTTTGCGGTTTTGAACACTCGACGAAAACTGTGTTTGTGGTGATTTTGATAAAAGTTTCAATGCAGGATCGTGTAAAGCCGAAAATCTGGCCAGGTTCAATACGCTTAAAACCCAGGCGTGCCAATTCTCAGTAGTAAAAACTAGCCCATTTAATCTGGCTTTTCAGGATGGACATTTAGGTAGGTATGACGCTACCCCTAAACTCAACTTTGGCCTATATATTGAGGCTACTACGGCCCAAGGCGCAGCCACGAAGCTGGGCATCCTCACGACGGTGGTAGGTAAGTATTTCACACCGGAACACTTGCTCACATACAAAGTTGGTCCTATAGTACCTATAGGTAGGTTACAAGTGAAAGAAAATCTAGAAATTTGTTATTAAGGTTAGATAATTAAAGATGTTGCTTTTTCGCTTCAAACCTATACTTAATTAAACCAGAAAAATGTGTCTTATCTTTTCATCCTATCATATCATATCATATTATTGATACAATATCAAGCACAAGTTCGATCGTGTATGGAATATTGCTCTCATCTTTGGGGTGGATCAGCAAAGTACCAGTTTGAGGCTATGGAAGTAAGTAATAGAGAGGAGTGCTAGAAGTTGCTCGGCTACAGAGCCTAGAGCATCGCCGCAAGGTTGCGAGCCTATCTCTGCCTTCTATCGGGTGCAATTTGGATAGTATGCTACGGAGTTGCATAGCCTAATATCCCCCTCGCGCTTTTACAATAGTACAACCAGGAGTACGGCAAAACATTATCTATATCAGCCCCCCTAGCAAAGCGCGTCAAGAAAGACACGACAAAGAGCAAATACGCGCTGTGATTAGCTGTTATCACACATCGTGCGACTCAGCTTGTTTTAACCAATCGCAGTGTTTGGTATGTCTTTCTTGGAGCGCTTTGCTAGGGGGTAGGTGGATATACCAACCATTTACGCAAACCGTTTGGTTCGCGTCTTCATGTCACGGGTAAATAGGTAGTTACCTAATGAACAAGTGTGCTCCATCGTAGATCCATCGCTACTTAACATCAGACAGGATGGTGGTTAAAAGCTTGTTCAAGAAGTTCGAAGATACATTTTTTACCTAGGTATAGGCGCCTTAACTTTCGTTGAAATTGCAGTCAGCTCTCACAGAACCTAAACGAAGCCAGAGTTCGTTCGTAACTCGTGGGTAAGTAGATATAAGTAGTAGGTGTAGGTTGCAATCCTTGGTTATTTTTTTCATGTGGACTCGGGCTTTGGCCCATTTTCCATTAGTCAAGTATTAACTCTTTGTGAACAATCTAAATATATAAAAGGAAAATCTGGCTGACTGACTGACAGCACAGCCCAAATGGCTAAACGTAGGCACTTGAAATTTGGAAAGGACATAGCTTACGTACCATAGGGGTGCACTAAGAAAAGGATTCCCAAAATTCACACGGGAACGGAAATTAACGGGAAAATACTTTTGTATGAAAAATCTAAAGATGAGCGGTTTAGTTAGACGCTTGAAATTTAGGATGCAGGTACCTACTACTAAACTACGCGAATGAAATCGCGGGGCATCCACTAGTAATATTATAAGAATGTATATACATTGTGTTGTGTACATGCATATAATATCATTGCAAGAATGATACATAGTCGGTGTCATTGGCGCACTCTATCGACAAAGTCGTCAATCGTAAGTCGTGTCAAAATCTCATGAAAACGTAAGGGTGGACCATCACATTTCAATGCTGCGTGGAACATTACACGGGAATAACAAATTGATAATAATAATAGGAGTCATCTCCGTTACTTATCACTCATTTCATTATGTTTCATCACCAGCACATTACTTATTACAGTAATTCTACCACATTTACACAACAATTGCAGCGAAAAAATTATTTTGAAAATGAGAAATAAAAAATCCATTCGCATCTCATCGCTTCGTTTGCGCGGTTTTGCCTAGGTAGGTATTAACCTAGGTAAGTAGGTATATCAAACTTAGATTTTGTAAAGTTTGATCTCTCAAGGTATCACAAACTCTCGAACCTAGGTAGATATTATGTAATATTGTGTACTAGTGGGCGCAGGCTAATGCTACTGCTTTCTTTCTATGGGTATTCGTCAGTCTAGACTGTTTTACCCTATACCTAGTATGATTATTGCAGTAGGTAACTATACTTTCCTCATTTTTTCCTTTCCCGTAAGAGTGATTTGTGATTAAACAGTAGGTAGGATGATGCACCTACATAGCAGCGTCCCACTCTCTCGCAAAGGCGTGAATTTGTACGGAGCAGAAGTAACAATAATTAAATAGAAAAATAAACTGCTAATTTTCCCTTTATTAGCCTCCTACTCTATCATTTTCAATTCTGAGAGCTTTCCTATTTAGATAGGTATTAGATTTATATAGAAGTCCTTTCCTTAGTATTTTCATGACGTGCGTTTTATAGTAGGTATACAGGGCGTCCCATGGCCATGCCACATGGAGGGAAAGTACCTTAAATATTGTAGATATTTAGAACATGTTACTGAAAGAAGACATTTTAATTTCAAAAACAATTTTATCTGCATTCATAGATTTTTGAATAATTACACGTTTGAACCGGGAATCGAACCCGCTACACGAGAAAAAAATCACCTGTAGCTTTATCATACCGATCGAAAGGGTTCATCATTCTCGTGTAGCAGTACAAATGTGAAATTGTCTATTTTGTATGGAAATTATTGTCTTTTTGTGTTTCCCCGTATTGACGCCATAGTAAAAGTTTCTTATATGGTCGAGCCCAACAAAGATTCTAAGACCATTGTTCGGGGTCCTTTTACACGCAGTAATAGCTCAGCTTGACAACACTAACCTGTTTTAAAAAGTAGGGCTTTTTGAACTTTAGTGTCACGACTACCAAATAAAGTTTCGGAAAAAAAATAAAGAGCAGCTGGTGGTAGCGTTTGACATGAACTTGACACTTGACATTTCTTCCCGATTTTCTCAGCAGTCAGCATTGATCAGATTCTATTATTTATTTTCATCGAATAAGTTTATTGTGGTGAATTAGACTTACAAAGTAAAAATGTTAAAAACATGGCGGTTATTTCCACGCACAAAACATATTATTTTGCGTCGTTTCTCGGACATGAAAACTTTAAATTCTTTAGATTATTGCTCTAACCTAGTTAGGTAATTATGTGGTGTTATTGTCACTTGTTTATGCATGTAAGCTTACTATGCCGATATCAATTCTTTGCCAATACATGTTCTGGTACTTATATCTTTCATTACAGATAGACAGCATGACTATGAAAATTTTCTGGCCACCCTTCTCATGACACAGACAGTAAGATCTCCAGCTATAGTCATTCGAGCATTCAATGTGGAAATTTCTCGAGTACAAGACCAAACCACGGACGCCCAAACTGCAGCATTCCGTTTCCAGTTTTGGAAAGATGCCATAAATACAATATATAAAAAAGAACAAGACATAAAATATGTTCCACATAATCCTATAGCTCAGGAGTTGTTCAAGGTATGTTTGATTCAGTATGGTCAAGGCTACCATTCAACATAAGAGATTACTGAGTGATGGGGCCACTTATCACCCATACACTTAACATTCACCCTTAATTACTGTTAGATCAGCTGGACTTCAATGGTAAAGAATTTACAAAGATTATAATTATTTATTCGGATTCATTGTTGCATGTTAATCACCATTAGGTATACAACTTCACATTTGTCTCCCAGGTAGGTAGACTGACATACTCCTTGGCTTCATCTGCATTCATACATGACCTCCTGAGTTTCAAGTACTTTTCAAACCGCTTACCATCCACCACTGTATTTATATAAGATTTATAACTATTTTATTTTATTATTGCCTTGGAACTACTCTGTTTCAGGTGTGCAACAGTTATAAATTACCAAAACGATATTTAGAAAGACTTGTCAATTCAAGACAGAACATACTGAAGTCAAAACATTTCAACGATCTTAATGAAATGGAGCAGTATGTGGAAAATACAGTATCATCAATATATTTATTGATTCTTGGTGCAGCAAATATTGCTGATGTTCACGCCGACCATGCTGCATCACATCTGGGAAAAGCTCAAGGAATAACAAATATCCTAAGGTAATTACTTACCTTGAGCATTCAACTTAAGAAACTGAATAACTAAGGAATTATCCATCCAGTTATAAAATCTTGTATATTAGGAAATAAAAATCCCTACAGTATCTCCTGTACATCTCCTGCAAATTTACACCTGTTATAAAAAAGAACACAAGGATGTGGCAATATTCTTTTTGTCTGACCATTCCCATGAGTGGATCCCTTGGGGGATCAGGATTTTTTTTACCTATTGGCCCCCAATGCAGGGGAGACATTAAGCCTGTGTTTCCTAACAGAATTTAATTTTATGTTGTACTGTTATGTTTTCTATGTTATTTACTAATTTAATGTACTTTTATAGGTACCATAAAAAATTACAACTACTTTTAACATTGTCATACATACATGACATAGGAGTCACCTCTGTTATTCCATTAAGGCTCAACATTTAAGCCATAGATAATATTTTACCAGTAGATTGTTCCCATATCTTTGCAGCACATTCCAAGATCTGGGTTGTAAAAGTGTGGTACTGTAACTTCACTAAATAGTGATTCATAATAATGATCTGATTATTGTTTTGATACAGCTGGCTAAAAAAATGGATGGATGGATGTACAATGTTTTGTAAAAGAGATATTTCTAGGATTTAGTACATACATTTATTGTCTTGATTTTCAATCTCACTATGTTTTACAGGTCAATACATGTGGCGAGACACCATAAAATGATACATTTACCTATGGATATACTGATGAAACACCAAGTTAGCCAAGAAACGGTCCTCAGGGGAATTGATAATGAGAATATGAAAAGTGTTGTATTTGACATTGCCAGTAGAGCAAATAGTCATCTTCAAAAGGTAATAAAGACATAATACTGCAATTAGCAAGCACCCTAAAAGTATTCTTAAATGAATCTTTTCAAAGTAATGTTAAATGTTATTGCAATCTGTGTACCTACTTAGTTCAGTTCATTTCATTCTGTGTTAAACAAGTCAACCCTTATTTGTACAAAATAAGAGTTGTTTAATTGCGAACCTTTTATGAGAGATGGCACATTGAGCTGTAACTTTTGACACCACCAAATAAGGTATTTAATACACTTCACACTTTTTAATCCCAAAGCGGGGCAGGCAGAGGCACTTGCTAAAGAAAATTGCCCACCAAGGGTATTTAACCCAATGTGACAGCCCATTGCCATTATAGGGTTCACACACATTGTGGTGTGCTGGTTTTATCAGGATGTTGTCCTTCACCGTACAAGTCTTGCGATGCGTACATAGGCTCTGAAAAAGAGTCCCATTGGTACACGTCCAATAGCCAGGCTAAGGTAAAGCATTAAATATTAGGCAAAATAGTTGTAGCACTGAGACTTTTCAAAAATAGGTGATACACTTTCAACCATTACACTAGTTAGTGGCACTTTACCTTAACAACATGATCGGTAGTTAACTTGTCACTGTCTAGATTTTCAGAATTATTCACCAATCACATTCATTCTGATAATGCATATACTAACACCAATGTTTTCTGAAGTCCTACCCCAATACACACAGGTCTTAAAAAATTACATGTTTTCCTTATTACAGGCACGGAGTATTAAAGTTCCAACTGCAGCACACCAAATATTTTTACCTGCTGTTGCTGCTGATAAATATTTGAAGAATCTCCAGAAATATGATTTTAATGTCTATGATAAAAGGCTTCAGCGAAGTAGTGTTATGTTACCTATAGAATTATATTATAAACGAATAATTAATAAATATTAGAACAAAAATCCTGTTGTGTTTATGTCAAGATGTAAATAAAAACACCAGTGAAGCCTCAAATAATTATAATTTATTATTTTATCGGGGAATGCAACTAGCCATTCATGCAAACAATAATACAAATAAATATGCAGCACAGTGAATCTCTGATTCAAGCAGTTTGGCAACCCGAGTACCTGTATTAACATACTTACTATAAATATTTAATGTTGAAACTATATTGCCACTTCAATCAGCTGTTTCTCAAAACCTGGCAACCCAAAAATTATTTCTGTTGAAATAATTTTGTGATATACCAGTGTGACAGCAGACATTAATGATACACCTAAATTAAATTAGATAAATGAAAAGTCTATAACTATACAAATGGAATGTTTTATAAACAATGATAATGGGCTTATAAAAGTACAAAATCTATAAGTATGCTTATTCATATCAAACCTCAAACTTATTGTTCAGTGAGAGTTGCTTCTTCAAAATACAGGATTTGGTAGAGAATGTGCAAAGTCCGCCTAATATTGCTGTGTAATTACCAACCCTCTGTGAATTATGTTAGAATAGGAACAATATGGTATTGGAACTTTGGTAGAAATCATAGAAAAAAAAATCTTTGGTCTGAACCATGAGATTAAATAATATCACTGAGAATGGTGGGTAAGTACGTTTTTGTTATGAAAATACTGAGAAACACTTAGTACCTAATAATATTACTATGTGTATAAAGCAAGGAATGTGATGCTCTTCTATACAAAACTATTTCTCTGCCTTTCTATACTAATCCCATTAACATTTTAATATTACTTTATAAAAATAATTTAAGCCTAGGCCAAACCAACGCGTACAGCTTGCTATGCTTGCAGTGTCTTGACATAACTAGATTTAGCACCCAGTGTTTTAGTGGAGTCAGTGGCCACATTGATGTGAACATGTTGCTAGAAGTTCCCCATGGTGCTCTCTATACGACAACCTGCTATGCACTTCTGACGCCAACTAAACGCGTTGGTTTGGTCAAAGCTTTATACCAGATTCACAACATGCTTAAAAGTGATACTACTGATAAAAAAAGTTCGTCAATGTACCTAGTTATGGGTATGTTGAATAAAGGATAACTTCACCAGTCAGCAATTTCTGTGTCCTATTGAAATCCTTGTATGGTTAAATTGCCAAGATTCCTAATTATTAAATAAATAATTTAATGAGTATTGATTGAGCAACACAATTACGTAAGTACATGTAAAATCTATAAGCACTAATCAATTCCTAGTTTACTTCCTTTGGAATGTACACATAAAAACTTAATTTGGAATGCAGTAAATTCAAAATAGAGTAAACAATTGACACTATGTATCCTAAGCCTAAAAAGCTAAGTAGCTAGTAAAAAGCTAGTGGTAAGTACTAAAAATCCATCACAATATTTGCTTAGCAAAAAAATCATATACATACTGTTATTCAGATGGAGTAAGGTCCTTTTCAGGTTCTCCTTCAGAGAGCAGTTGCTGTAGAAGATCATATATTGGTTCAAATGCTTTACGACAAGCAGCATTTGTTGGAATAAGATAGTCATGCATATCATGGTGACTTATTGTGCCATCACCTTGAATAAAACCCTTGTCAATAGACACCATGTCCACTTTATCAATATTAGCGACTCGCTCGCGTAGGAGATTATTTATTTTGCAATTCTTTTCCCGCAGTGGATTTGGATGTTGTCCACGTGGCAATAGACTCTGAAATAGGATAAGAAAATATTAAAAAGCTAAACAATGATGCATACAATTTTAATTACCTTGCTGTGTCACACATTGTAGATAATAATCTCAGAACAACTGTGAGATGTGCAGATTCTTTCAATCATGTGACTGATTTAAGCTTATTGTGTAATGGACTTCAAATATTACCCTACACAACATTTCAGTACAACATAATATGTTTTTTGCACTAACAATATCTCATATTATTTTGTTCCATTGACTCATATAAACTATAATAATTATGCCAAAAATGAGTCAACTACCTAATTTCTATGTATATACTATTTCTATCATTCACCTTAGTAAATCTGAAATTTGATCTTAGTTAATGCAAAGAAAAATAAATAAATTTGTTTCAAGTTATCACTGTAGCAATAAATTATTACTTACTGGTATAACAATGTATGCCTTAGGTTGCTTTTCTTTTATTACTCTAATTATTTCCATTATACCTTCAGTTACTTCCTCGGGTGAGTGCTCTATGTTATGAGTGCCGACATGCAAGACAATGACCTGAAATTGTATTTTGCTATAATTATTGCAGTAATACAATTCTAAAATTACTTATAAAGAAATATTATTATCAGAGACTATTTTTTAAAATTGAATATGCCACTAGTACTCTTCTTAGCAATTCCACCAAAAACTGCGGGTAAACCTCACAGGCACTTGTGCCAATTGATATTGTAATTTGATATTTTAAAAATTATAATGGATTTTGTCATTTAGGTTTTCCCAAAATTTTGTAGTCACATTAACCAGTAGTCTACCCTCTCATGAAAAAAAGAAAACATTTACATGACATTATTTTTTGTTTATCAAGATTTAATCTAATTACCTTAGGATCCACATGATCCAATTCCCCATTATTAATACGCCAAAGCACATTTTGAGTTTGATCCTTGTAGATGCTAAAATTCAAACAATGTAGAGGCGAAAACCACTGATTCCATACATCCGTATGTTCTAAAGCTTGCAGTATAGAGTCACCAATAAAAATAACATCGGCATCCTTTCCTTTCGCATCCGACAGGAATCTGTTGTGCTGGAAAGATGATTGAAATATGTAATGCAGTAATAAAAGGTATCGTAAATATGAATAATAAGTAATATAGATAAACTCACAATACTATTCCATCTTCCATCTCCGTCAGTATCATGTTGAGGTAATGCCATTGAGCTAGGATTCATTGTTTTAAGGTAAAAACTCTGGCTGAATATGCCTGAAGATAATAGTACGCTTAGTTAATTATGTAAATAGAGCAATCTCAAACCATATTAGCAAATATAAAAGGAAAGAAAGTGCATACAGCTCTACAACAAACGGCATTAAACGGTTGACACATTGATTGTAAGCATATAATACATTGACGGATAAATGTCCGTTCACACATTAGCCACTAGAACAGAACATATTTAGCAGAATCGGCCTACTGACTTATTGGCTAATAAATCGTAGTTCTATACCTACTCCAGTACCAACCACGTCCTTATTTGATAAAAACTGTGAAGTTAACCACGATTTTAGGTTATGTTTTAGCTGTCCAAGATATTCAAGTTTCGTGAAAGTAAAACATTTTGATAATGGCAGAGACTGGTGAAAAGTTATCTAAGAAGTGAGTATAGTGATTTTGATTGCCCTGCTTTAACTATGTTCGCCACAAAAACTTTGACCAGTGTTCTTGGAGCTATAGTATGTAGGAATAACACAAAGTGGACCCAGTACCACAGATATTCTGAAGCAATTAGCAAACGGTTGGTGTTTTTTTAAACATACGAGATTTAGCGAATTATATCCCATAGTAAAATAACACGTTTTAAATTTTTCAGTGAATTAAAGCGGAGACTGAAAGCCGAACAAAAACTGAAAGAAAAAGCTGAAAAAGTAGCGCAACAACCCGCCGCGGTAGAAAAGAAAGCTTCAAAGGCTGAGGAGGAGATTAGTCCAAATGAATATTACAAACTGAGGACTGCAGCTGTGGCCGCTCTCAAAAATGGCCCTAAAGAAGACCATCCTTACCCACATAAATTTCACGTATCAATATCACTTGAAGAGTTCATAGAAAAGTATAACCATTTGAATAGTGGTGATGTATTAGAAGATGTTACACTCTCTGTCGCAGGGAGAGTGCATTCAATCAGGGAGTCTGGTGCTAAACTTATTTTTTATGATCTTCGAGCTGAAGGTGTAAAGATTCAGGTAGGTAACATAGTTTAAATACACTTATGAATTCCCTATCATTGAACTATGGTCCCCACACCTTGTACCCTTATTTATTTCCAGTTATTTAAACCCTCTATTGTTTATTCCAGGTAATGGCAAATGCTAAATTGTATGAATCAGAAGAGAAGTTTGCTAAGGATACCGATAAACTTCGAAGAGGAGACATTATTGGATGTACAGGACATCCAGGCAAGACAAAGAAGGGTGAACTTTCTATAGTTCCAAAAACAGTTAAATTACTGTCACCCTGCCTTCATATGCTTCCTCATTTGCACTTTGGGCTGAAAGACAAGGAAACAAGATTCAGAAAGAGATATTTGGATCTTATTCTGAATGATAAGGTAAATTTAATTGCCTTCTCTAAATTGTGGATACTTGTATAGTGAATAAATTGCATACCAAAACAAACTAAAGTGTGGTGACAGAATGTGTAATTCATTTTAAGTTTGGCGTGCTGTCTGTTAGTAATTTTGTTGCTTTTGGATAAAGATTTTATTTATTTATTTTAGTTATTAGTTAGTATATTATGTTTTAATAAAATGAAATCTTTTCAGGTTCGCTCCACCTTCTACACCAGAGCCAAGATAATCTCATACATAAGACACTTCTTAGACAACCTTGGCTTCTTGGAGATTGAAACACCCATGATGAACATGATCCCCGGTGGGGCTACTGCTAAGCCATTCATTACGCATCATAATGATTTAAATATGGATCTCTACATGAGGATAGCACCAGAGCTATACCATAAAATGCTTGTTGTTGGAGGACTCGACAGAGTTTATGAAATAGGCAGACAGTTCAGAAACGAAGGCATAGATTTAACACACAACCCTGAATTTACAACTTGC
>SJJU01070244.1:0-23218 GCA_012932125.1 Conopomorpha cramerella
ATCCCCATGACGGGAAAAGTTGGGCAAGTGTGGTGACTGACGTGATATCCGCAAAATGGCTGGAAGAATGCGAGAAGCCGAAAACTAATCATAGGAGGCCTATATTCAGCAGTGTACGAATATGGGCCAATTATTATGGCCTCTGGCAGCCGCCACAGTGCAGGCTATCCTAATTTTGGGACCGTGTGTGAAGTGTTACAGGATATTGTTTTGGTTTTTTTTTCTGCGTCTATGGTCCAGTTGGTCGGATACTTGACTTGTAACCGGGAGGTCGCGGGTTCTAGCCCTGCTACTGGACGTGTACCAATGGGACTCTTTTTCAGAGCCTATGTACGCAACGCAACGTTCGTACGGTGAAGGACAACATCGTGATGAAACCCGCACACCACAAAATGTGTGAACCCTATAACAGCGATGTGCTCACCCCCTGTCACGTTGCATTTGGTTTAGCAAGTGCCTCTGTTACCCCGCTCTGGGATTAAAAGGTGTGAAGTGTATATTTTTTTTTCTTTTCATCCACAGGTAGGAGTGGGCGGTTCATTGTACAAAGAGGTAGGCCTAAGGCCCAACCCTAGTTTATTTATTATAGTTTCGTCACTCGTTAGGTCGACATGCTTGTTTCTATTAAAATATACATAGTTGTAACATGTAGCTAAAACGTTACGTTTTTTAAGGTATTTTTTATTCTTTTCATAAAATTGTACTGTGTATAATAAATAATAAAAAAACATGTGTATGTAAGTAAATGAACGAGTTTAGTCCTTCAATTTTTTTTTTTAGTTTCTTTCGGTGCTTTTGGTCAGAATTATGTTTTGTGTTTTATTTTTTCTCTATGTTTTGTTTTTAAAAAAAAGGGTCGATTCTATTTTATGATTATGAATGGCTCGATAGGAATAATTACCAAATAATCAAGTGCAAAAATTAGATTTACCTACCTAATGACGTAAGTAAGTTTGATTGGACTTGGTGTATTAACTGTATCAAATTTCGATATTGTGAGTGAAAGAGACAAATTATGAATGCCCTTATCTTGTGCGTTATGTTACAGATCGATTGATAAGAGCTGGCACGTTCATAGTACTACACTTAGGCAATTTGACAATTCTACTCTTTAATAGCTAATTGTATAAAAAAAATTTTCAAACGATTACATAAAAGACCACGGATGGCGCTGATGAAGCTAAAAACAAGTTGATTCAAATTGTGCGGTCAATAAAAAAAATAAATCTATAGCTTTATCTTTGTTTTCTTTCTGGCTGGTTACCTATGTATAAAAGCAATGCGTACTTGTGCGCTCTTTAGCTGTGAAAATAATAATAAAGTATTAATCAATTCAATCTTTTGTAGCTTTGTAAGCGCCATCTGTCATATAAAAATGTCATCATTTTGTTGTTCTTTTTTTTATCAAATAGCTCATTGATTTTGTCTTTTATTACCAAGTAATAGAGTTTAAAATAACTTGTCAATCTCCGAGTACAGAGGGTGCTAATGGATTAAACGGTTTTATTTACATTAACCGTGGCCGTTTTTTGTTTGGGTCAAGTTTAGTAACTTGAATTTAACCCACTTCCTTTTGACGGTTAAACTTGATATTTAGTACAATTTTAAATCCAAAATGGCCGCCGGTTTACCTATTCTCCCACATTCCCAACGTTATGGGTTTCAAATGAAAGAGCTACACTGGTAGCAGTGGCGTGCACACCATATAGGCAAAAAGACACTGCCTACCTTAGTATTTTGGTTACCCGAACTGATCCATTTTTGTTGTGCTCACAACATAGGCTAACGAAGATCCTGTGTTTTGTGGGTGAGCAGGTAGGTAGGTACCGTATTATCATACCATATTTCGTAAAGACAAGTTACCTATACATAGGTGTCAATCCGTGGCCTGCGTGATTACTGCCTACATTGTCGTATAAGCCAGTGAACGCCTCTGTTATGTGGCATACATCATGGGAAAAATATAATGTTGTGTATAGTCAAAAACTGCGGTCATGCGTTTCAAATATCTTTGGGGCGGCTATGAAAGAAATTGAGGAAAATTACTAATTACTCATGTAGTGTTTAGTAAAATCACTATGCAGTTAAGGGTTCAGATGCTAGCTCTTATCAATCGATCTGTACTCACTCAACCACCTCCCCACCTTATGAAGTATACTAATAAAAAGCGACACCAGAATCTGTACTTAAATGGCTTTATGTATATGAAGATACCGACGTACAGTTTGACAAAAAGAACTCCTCGAATGGTGTGGCAAAATGTGGAACTAACGGCGCTAGTATCGAGTGTTGCAAAACAACGTTAACTATTTGTCGATTCACTTAACTTATCAATGAATCGCATATTATTTTCTTAGTTTTCTACCCCATTTCGCAAGTGGCAAATACTAATTGGAGAAAATTTACATTTTGACGTATTTTTACATAGAGATTTCTGTCAAGCTGTATGTCTAGATTAAACCTAACGAATAAAAGTAATAAAACTATGTGTAAAAACGAGCTTTATGTCTATCAACAGTCTTGCACTGGCACAGAAAGGAAGTATGTTATTTAGTTACAATTACAATGTGGGGAATTTTCTCTGAACTATCATTACTGTCAAACTTTGTTTGGAAAGTATTACAATAATGACAGTTTTCCGTCAAAGAAAATTCCCCATTTTGCGAATTCAAAACATAATTGGCAAACTGTATTTTGTTACTAGCAACTTTGTTGGAAATTGTCACGAAAAATTTTAAAAAAAATCTACCGTAGTGCAAAAATCTTAATGTAACATCTAAGTGTATCGAAATACTGTATTTTTATCATATCGGTGTCGCACTTATTTAAATAAATAACTAAATAAATGTTGTAAATAAAAAACTAAACTTCAAAATGAATAATCAGTCATTATAGGTACGATTGAATAGTTTCGACCCAGTTATTAGGTAGTCGATCTCTTACACGTTGGCGTCAAATCTAAAATGTTTGCGAAACATTAAAGTACCTCAGCCAATGATACCAAATAACGGTTATAGTTCGTGCATTTCATGAATGCGCGGGCCTTAGATGTGTGAGTCGTATATGGACACTCTAGTTGACAGTTCAAACGAACAAAACTGCTACACACACATCTAAGGCCCGCGCGCATTCACGAAATGCACGAACTGTAACTCTTAATCAAACAAAGGCCATATTTTGCCACTTGACCAAAACATACTTTGAACATTATTTAATGTCTTTACTGGAATTTTAAACATTTCAGAGTTATCACAGCATAATCACATAAGGTATGTAACACAACAGTTCACATACTTATTTTAACAGTAATCAATTATTCCAAATTGTACTTTTTTAGTACAAAAACTAGCTTTGATGATAAACATCACCCGGTTTATGTGATGGAGTCGGTAATTAGAATAACAAACGCCAATAGAGTCCAAAATCGGTTGTTCACTGTGTTTAAAAAAACCTGTTTAAAAACTTTTTCATCATCAGCCACATGACGTGCACTGCAGGACGAGGACCTCCCCCAATGATTTCCGTCATTTGGGGTTGGCAATGGTATATATATACTAGTGGACGCCCCGCGATTTCATTCGCGTAATTTCAGTTCTTCATACAAACTATAACACCCTCTATATAGCGACGCGACCAACGGGATCGGGGTAAAAAGTATCCTATGTCCGTCTCCCGGTTCTAAGCTACCTCCCCACCAATTTTCAGCTAGATCGGTTCAGCCGTTCTTGAGTTGGAAGTGGAGTAACTAACACGACTTTCTTTTATATAGCAGTGGTGTTGTGGTTTAACTCACAGAACGTTGCTGAGTAACAAATATATGCAATCAGTATTATGATATTAATTGAGCAAGAAATCTTAAAATGACTCCTGTAAAAGTTTAAAAAGTGCAGTTATGCCCTTGTCTTTCCGAAGGTGCGATATTATGTTATTTGGTATGATGGGCTGAATAACTTTACTCGACTATCGCCAACGTTTTTGATTTAACGCTGTAGTTTCTAATTGTGAACTTTGTACGACCATTTTGTATAATAAAAAGAAATATTCTAAGTAGACTAGAAATAAATATTGTGCGTACGATGAAATTAGTATGTTTACAACTTATGAAAGTATTTTTTAGGAAAATCCGGTTAATTCGTTTCACTTTTTTTTTTCATTTAGTGTCTTAATACTAAGTAATTATCTGATGAACACATCGCAAAGTTAGAACAAAAGTGACACAGATAAAAATGCGTCATTTTATGGAATTGAACCTTAACATAAAAGATACAAAACTTATATTACAAAAACGGCATGTTTCGTATTGGGTCCTTTTTGCTCTAACTATTCGACATGTTGATATGAGACATGTAACTTGTATAGAAAACAATAGATGGCGCTGAAAGATTATCTTACTTTCAATGGAATTTAAAAATACAAAGAATTCATCTGGAATAAAATCGTTTCAATATTCAGTTAGTTTTTGGATTAACAGATTAATAATTGTTATGTAGGCACATTTCCTCATCGGTATGACCCAAATAATGTAATTTTATTTGGGTATATCTCATGAAATACCTAGTATTATTGAGCTTCTGTTCGCCAGGTATTAATTATGTACTTGTTTCACAGTTTTGAATTCTATTACGAATACCATAGCGTTCAAAATCACTGTTTTCATGTGACACATATAGAAGCCATTGGTGGTTAGAAGGTTAAGCTTTTCTAACGTGAAATTTATCGCACACAATTTGAACTTTACAGGTTATGGATTCTGTACTAGCGCCATCTAGATCTATATTTCTTTTTTCATAATAATTGAAAGTGACCAATGTCAATATTTGAACGTTAAATACCCAATTTTGAACTGTCAACTTTAATATTGTTCGAATCCCAAAACCATACTGAAAAATAGATAAAATTTACACAAGAGTCAAATTTCATCAGTCACTTATCATATTATTAATCAGAAACTTTATATAGACCATAAATAGATTGAAACGCCTATCAATATTCATGACAAACAAATCAATCATCGCGACTATGTAGACTACAAACAAGTAACTCTAAAATGAATGAAATTCTCATCTGAATCGTTGCAAATAAACCCCGGTTTTCCTAATAATCCCCATTTTACAATCCATAATATCACAATAATGGCAGAAATAGGAACCGTACAGAACAGAAATATACCCGTTTTAAACAGTATAGCGTATTAACCAAAGATAAGCATTCTTATCTTTGGTTAATCTTCGCGCTATAATACCCGTTTTAAACATTTAATATCATGTCGGTGCGCGTTTCCTTAAAAATGATTTAATAGGAACATGAATCTGTCAAATAAACATCATAGAAGAACGTCATCTGTTTTAAATTTAAAACTAGCCCATCGTTCACAGTGACAAAATCTCTAGACAGATGGCAAAATTGACGTATACATTATACAGGTGATTGATTATTTAAAAAACCATTGATTTTGTTATTGACGATGATATTAAATACCTACCCGAAATGTAACATAGTTCTCATTGCAAAAATGTGTACATTTTGTGTATAACAAACAACCCTTGACAAATAATTATGAAAGACTATTTTAGTTGTTTTGCTTTGTACCTAAGTACAACCGTTCCCGTGATTTTTCTAATCTTTTATATTATATATATATAGATACATAAAGTAAGGTGTACTTCCATAAATAACTAATTACGTACATAATATTTTATGTTTGCAAATGATAAGTATTCATTTTCTAAAACGATTGATTTCTTAAGTTTTTCGTTGGATTTGTAAATAAAAAACGTTTTATTTTTTTCTTCGCCTAGCATATCAGATATTATAGTTCCAGAGTGTTGAAATTCACAGGGTTATTTAGTTGTTTATAAACGTAATTATAAAAGTAATGAGATTAAAACTGTTTTTTTTTTGTTTTCTTTTCTCGAACAAACAATGTATCTAAGCCACTGCAAGGAAAGTCTTTTTTTAAACATTGTGTACAGTAAACATTCTTGTAACTGCAGACAAGATCGAAATACTGTAACGAGCTGTGCGACCTGAAATTTAAAAAAAAATACACAAATACAATAGCACAATGTACTGTGAGTAAGTTAAGCTGACGTAGGTACATTTCCAATATGAAAACATTGTAATGTCAAAGAATTGTTTTACCTAATTACTTTACCTGGAATATTCATAAAGAAAGCTGATTTATGTTCTCTGTTTTTCTTTATTGTAAACGTGGTGTTAAAAAAAATAATGTATAATGCCTTACCCGTGACTTTATGAAAATCCTTTGGTAAAAAAAAACTACACTGTCGGATTTCTTTTTACACCCTGTATATACACATCTCAGTAAGTATCTGTTATTATCATCAGTGAATTTACTATGTAAAATGGTCTCAGCTGGTTGTTCAAGAGTTCAAATACGATTTGTAATATAGCAATATTAAATCGATTGAAAACCAACTTTTTGTTCTTTCTTTTTTTGTTTCACATACCTCGTTTATTTTATAGAAGGAACATCAGATTTTCTGGGAATTTTTAAACTAACGTGTCCCTCAAACCGTAATTCTTTATATTTTAAACAATGCTCTTGTAATTTTGATGTTATCATCATGATATTTTGTAAAGACAAGTTACATATACATAGGTGTCAATCTTTGGGGATTATTGCCTACCTTGTCGTAAAATTCAGTGCACGCCACTGCTATCCACCCTGGAAATTTACCCCAGGGTAGATATGCGGATAATGCGCGCTCGATTATCCACCCTGCCATACAATTGATAATTTAATTTATATGACGAAGTGGATTCTTGGACGCGTGATTTCCCACTATCTACCCTAGGGTGGATTTTCCAGGGTAGATATTCGGAATAAAAGTTACCTGCACTATACCCTTTTTCACGGCTGAAGAGCCCTGACAGTTTATTAGATTTCTGCATTAGCGCGTCTTTTTCAATACATCTTAAAAATTAACTAAACTACAAATTGAAAAGAAATATTAGTCCAACAAAAACTGAGAAATTTTTGCTGAAAGGTATGTCAATATACTTCATTGTGTGAAAACATCATCAAGTGTCAGAGCTCTTCAGGCATGAAAATGGTATAACCTATCATAGGAGTATAATGACAATTTTCATTAACTTATTAGGAGACCACTAGTCAGTGTTAAGTGTTTATCATCAGGCATATGACGTCCACTGTTGGACGAGGGCTATCCCATTGATTTCCATGATTGGGAGGAAATGACAATAATCGATCGGCACGCTTGGCATGCGGGTTGGCGATCACAGTGGTGTTGTGGTTTAACTCACAGAGAGCGCTGCTGTCCGATCTCTGGAGAGATCCCTCTGTCGCCTCGCTACGACGGGATAAGTGACACATATCGCATAGTTAGAATAAAAAGGACCCAATACTAAACATACCGATTTTGTAATTTAAGTTTTGTATCTTTTATGTTAAGGTTCAATTTCATAAAATTACACATTTTATTTTGCGTCACTTTTGTTCTAAATGTGCGATATATTCTATTCGCCGTCACCACACGGCATAACGGCGAAGTTATAGCTATAGTTTATTGAGGATTATGGCTTGACACTCGAAGCCCTAATTCTAGTTATCTGAGCTATGGCACAATTTTTTGACATTGTCAAAATTTGATTTCATGCAGTTTTAAAATACGAGCAATGTGGATTAAGGGACACAAACTAACTGGGTACTATTTTGCTTTTTAGCTCTCTTATATTCTGGGGAAGCTATAGAACTGGAGCATGATGGTGGGTCAGTAGTGTGGCTGTGCGTAGACTGTTCGCTAATAGAGAAGAAAACGCAAAGCCGAATGCAGATGGCTCTTCGTACGCCTGAACTTGTAACAATGGAATGAAAATGAACTGAAATGGTAATGTTTTGGGTCAAGCGAAACTAGTTCCATCGCTGCTTAACATCAGGCAGGATGGTGAACAAACGCTTAATCATAGTGATTAAAAAATACCTTAATTCTTCTGTAAATGGGCGGACAACCTAAGACCCTTAATGCGTATTGATAAAATGGGCGATCCACACTGTCAAACTGGTAGTACAAGTGACAGTTTGGATTCAGAAGTACATTGAATGGGAGGTTTTCTGACACGTGGGTTATTACAGTTCTAAAAAATGTCAATAGATGGCACTACCTAGACAGGGTTGTCATTTCATGTTTTTATTTTTTGTTGACATTCTAAAATGAGTTTCTCCTTGAGATCATGTCCGATTAGCGCCATCTGTGAGATGTTTTGGAACTACTTTTCACATATTTCAAGCTATCAGAAAACCTCTCATTCATTCCATACAATTTGGTGGGAAGGAGACAGACTAAAAGTTCTACGCGCTTGCAAGTCTAAAGGTTGAAAGGCGCCGGAAGTGCTTCGCTCTGCCAGACCACAAAATCTAGATCTCTGTATCTACTGATGCCCTTAACAGGGCATAAAATTGACCTATTAGTATCGTTAAATGGGGTGAATCGAAACTGCTGGGTAAATAATGGCTCAATCGAAAAATTTCTGAAAGTTTTTTTTTAAACGCAATGAACAAGCGTTTGACCACCATCATGCTGATCCATCCCAAAGATGAGAGCAGTATTTCATACACGGTACATCCTGTAAAGTGGGAGCCAGATTGAATGGGCTCCTTTTTGCTGATAAGACACGCCTAGGTCTTAAGCGCATTGACCAGATTGGCCTCGCCCCAAGCTGCGACTTCACTAAGGGACACTATTATATTACTTTAGTATTTTCTTCATTTGGTGCCGATATTGTATCCTTATTCAACACATAAGTGCTGTATGTTATGTCATTTTTGCGTTATTTAGATAAACCAAAAAAAAATCAACAAAGAAGCGAGCCCGAAGCGATGAACGATCATAAAAATGTACTTGAATATCTTTCGTTTCCCACCATTTTTGACAGATTGATTTTTTAGACCTCATTCACCCCATTTTATCCGATAGACTACTAGAAGTACTAGACTTACTTAATCTGTGGAAGGTGATAAATTAATGAGTCATTCTGTTCTGAAAATCGAAACCGTTTCGTTCGCGTAAATGGTAAATCCACCTAGTATGGATGACGTTTTGCCGTTCTCCTGGTTGTCCTATTGTAAAAAGGCAATGGGAGGATTCTAACTGCTTGAAGTTAGTAATTTCGTTGACATTTATCCCCCCTAATACAGCTAGCGCCATCTGTCATAACTAACAAGGAGTAACAAGGGCCATGAACATTCCCCATTGTAGCCATTAAAAAACATGTGTGTATCATGAACCTTTTAATTTTGAAGCAAATCAAACTGTAGCCAGCAATTCCTTACCGAGTTGCAAACGTTATTACATTTTAATATATTTTTTAAAACACCAATCAGAAATTAACAAATTACAACTTCATGAACAAAAAAAAACCCTATTTTATTCTATAATGTGAATTTGTCTGAGTAACAATAATTAATATGATACCTAACTGATATGTGACAGAAATTAAACATTTACTTTTAAGGATTGTTAGCAATTGACACTGAATCGTGGATGGTATAGTAGTAAAAATATATATTTTAACTACACACTTTAACAACCTACTAAAATACAGCCCAAAAATCACTAGGGAAAGTAAGCCCGATTTATTTATGCAGAGAAAATCCATAATTCGGAAATAATTTACAGGAAACATGCCTTTTAAAACAATAACGTAAGGTACAATTCGTTAACACTTAGAACATACTTCAGCTAAAATCAAATATACAACAGGTACATTCAAACAAATTATAGGGAATTTTCTTTGACGTTTTTCTGACAGATTTTCGGAGAAGAACTGTCATTACTGTCAAACTTTGTTGGGAATGTATTACAGTAATGACAGTTCTAATCACAAAAAAACGTCAAATGAAATACCCCTATTCTTGACACACTCGTTTAATTCCACGTTCCACTAGTACCCTGGTATACTCGTTTTTTGTCGTCAGTTGCGAAATGCACCCCCTTATTATATATAATGTATACATTTAAGTAGGTATAATTGGAATATGAACATTATCACATTGATTCAAATGAACACAAAACCACTAACCGGGGTAGATTGTATGTGCATTTGAGGGTACAAGAGGAACTATTCCGGCCCACTTCGTATTTTCTACCGTCAAAAGGTTTCCAATCGTACATTCTAAACCACGCGTTTCACCGGTGAAACAAGCACAACAAAACATGTGTGACATGGGTCTAGTGATCTGGTCATTGGTTCTGTGAAATACGACCTAACCAGCGAACATGGATATGTCGCACAGTTAGAACAAAAGTGACACAAAACAAAATATGTCATTTTATGAAAGTGAACCTTAACAAAAAAAGATACAAAACTTAAATTACAAAATCGGCATGTTTCGTATTAGGTCCTTTTCGTTCTAACTATGCGATGTGTCAAACAAGTTTCTTGTGTATGTTTGGCCGGTGGAAATGTATGGTAACAAACTTCATGGATATATTATCAGAAGATGCGCTTAAGTACGAGTATCGAAGCCCGTATTACAATTAAAAAGTCGCTTTTTTTTTTTCAAATGTCCACCCTGTGCGTTTGTTTCCACGCGCGAAGACTTGTCTCGTAGCGCTGTCTCTTTCTTTTGCGTGTGTGTGTCAGAATAGGTTGCTCGAGAAAACACCAATAGCGTAAGCGCGGGAATTTTTCTAATTGGTTAGAGTATTCTGACACGGTCAATGCAAACAGAGTGTCCATCAAGCCTGGCGCTTCGAGACAAGCAAGAGCGCTCAGGTGACTATGGGGCACGGGAAATTGTACAATATTATTCCCATTATAATTACGATCAGCCCTCCTAGCAAATGGCTCAAAGACAAAAATGACAAGACATACCAAAATCACTGCGATTGGTGGAAACAAGCTGAGTCGAACGAGGTGTGACATAGCAGCCAATCACAAGCGCGTATTTTGTTCTATATCGTGTCTTTCTTGACGCGCGTGCTAGAGCTGCAGGTGTTACCAGTCTGAGGTACATTCTAGGTACTAATGAAATGTAGGTAAGTACCCACGAACATAGTTTACATATGGCTATCTATACATAGGTATTTAATATGTCATTTGCACTGGTGTAGGTACAATATTGTCAAAATAAATTACAGGAAACGATAAATTTTCAAAACATGAATTGCGTATGATTTATAAATAATTGATTACATCCTAATAATTCTCTTTTTACGCTTGTGAAAGTGTCATGAGACGCTGCGATTTCAATGTATTGTATTTTTTATGTTTTGGGTCATAGATCTCCTGTTATGTAAAGTAATTAATACATGACAAAAAAAATTGGTAATAAATAGAACTGAAAGCCATAATTTAAAGAGCCAGTTATCTTAGTGAACAAAAGAAATTGCAGCCGATGGTTGCACGGCTCATAAGGACTCTTTCATATTGAAAAATGATGCTAATAACAGAAATATAGGAAACAAAACCAACTTATAAAGAAAGTGGTACTGACAGTACTTCAAACATAGTACTCTTAACAAGGTAAATACCTATTAGTTAACTGATTATCCCTTGACTATAATGAAAAATATACACTGACTACAAAATATTTTAAGAATTTTTTATTAATCTGCTATTCAATCATCGAGACTTGAAATTATGCGTTTCAACTTAACAACAACAAATGGGCTCACCCCCTGTCACGTTGGGTTAAATACGCTTGGTGAACCGTGGGTACTTGCTTAGCAAGTGCCTCTGCCTACCCCTCTTTGGGATTAAAGGCGTGAAGTGTATTTATTTTTATTTTATTTACTTAACAACATATTCTCTGAAGAAAGAGACAAAGATTATGCTATTTTTGATTTTTCAATATACAAAAATAAATGATAACTAAAGCTCTGGAAGTCCATACTAGTGTAACATAAGAATAAATTCAGAAATAATCAGTAAATAAATGTACCTACATAATAACAAAAAAGAAAAATTTTCTCATCATCCCACTATATTTCAAGAATGTAAGTGTATATACATAAAATAATACCTATACAAAGTTTATACAATATTTAAATCGTGTCAAATTGCATTTTTTTTTTCATTATATTCAAGTGATAACAGTACCCTAATCAAAATAAGCAAGAAATCAATAAGTAATCTGGTAAATACAAGTAGCAAATTTATGCAGTCCTTATAAGGTAAATTGTAAAACAATAAATGTCGGAACATCCAAATTAGTTACTTAAAACCCTCCGTGTTCATTGCAAATGGAACCAAACAAAATTTTTCATGTCAAGCTCCTAAGTTAATCAACCTCTTTGAGGTCTACAAAATATTGTGTCGTTCATATTTTAAATTCTTTCAAATTACCATAATATCACATTGCAATGAACAAAAAAAAAACTTAGAGAAACTAAAGTACATAATAATAATGCAAGATCTACATTTTCATTTCCAAATAAGTTGGATTTTGCATTAAGTCTTAAAATCAACCTGAGTTATCACAAATTGTTTCTTATTTATTTTTTTCCCAGAGAATTCGTCAAACGTTTTCAAACAATCAATAGCCAAAGATTGTTCTGTCTGTACAGGTTACATGACATAGTCAAATGTTTAAAACTTATTAAAAATATGTCCAAACAAATTTTCCAAATACTTTTGTCTTCTTTCTACTATAAAACTATGGGGTCTACGCATACATCATTTTTTAGAAGAGATTTATTCTTGAAATTACTGTACATACAATATTTTGCCTGCTAAGCTGTAACACTTACGATACAAATGGCTTTTCTGAGAATGATTTCACGTAAGCCTCGTGTAGCTTATTTACGAAGTCGGCATCATGTTTTAGAAGATAATTGAAAGCTTGAAGAAGTTGATTCCTAGTCAAAGGCTCCGGCGGAGATTGTGCATGAGGTACTTCAGCACACGCAGTAGTGGCAAACATAGTTGGTGGCATTAGAGCTGGCTTCTGAAACATTAAACAGATCAATTTTATTACATCATGTATGTAAACGAGAGCTTATCTAATTTCAAATAATTCAACAGAATGTTTGTAGACATACAAGACAATCATCACAAATTAGGGACATTTTTGTTGCCACTAAGCCATCAGACAATACACACATTCCACTAGGTACTGCAAATAAACTTGTATTTAAATATTGACATTACAGTAGTTTATTAGGGACATTTTTGTTGCCACTAAGCCATCAGACAATACACACATTCCACAAGGTACTGCAAATAAACTTGTATTTAAATATTGACATTACAGTAGTTTATTCCTAATACTCACAGAATGATTCAATTCTTGGGATTGATTCAGATACGCTGACAACGGGGAAGTTGGTTTCGGCGATGAAATATGCATATAATTAAGCTCATTCTCCAAGTGTATTGGTCCATTTGTATCGATCCCATCACCAAATGGCTGAGAGCCTTTTTTGATAGCTGATGGCACCCTCTGATTGGTTTGATTTGTTTTCCCAACAGGTGTTGATTTGATTGGAAAACCACTATTACGCATTGTAGATTCTAGTGAGATGTTACCATTAGACGATTGGGTCTCCTGTGGGGTCACAGACCTTTGTTGTTTCTCTATATGTTCCACAGAGTGCGCCGGGTTACTCATTAGCCTGTGGAGTAACATTGGACCTTCACATGTCTCTGCTGGCCGAGGGCCAAATATCCCAGGTGACGGCAGAGATGACACAGCTGGCATCTGAGCAGCAGCGCCACTGCCAGCTTTTGCAAAGAAATCCATGACACTTTGTGAAGTCATATCCGGCGCTCTAGGTTGGTTTGGATCCGGCTTAACAACTCCTTTGTTTGTGTTATAGTCGTCCTGAGCTTTGCTAAGCATACTAAAAATGTCCACACCTCCACTAGAAGTGGCGGGAGCACTGTACACTGGAGTTTGAGGAACATTCTCAGAGTTAGGCTTACTAGATTCCTTCACAAGTGATGTCAACTTCGTTGCAACTCTTATGCATTCTTCTTTGTCGTAAAACCATATGCCGTAGATCCGGCACTTTGCGTTTCGGTATAACAGGAACGGCTCCTTCAATTGCAGCTCCAAACCTTTGGAAACTGGCTCTATAAGATTACTCGTGTTCAATCTATTCATAATTACCAAACTGTGGTATGGTTCACCGTTTCTACTATACACAAACAAAGCTCCCTCGATGTTCGTTTTCTCCCATTCGTTTTCTTCAAAGGTGTACAATGCGACATGTGTAGCACTGTCGATTATTTCTTTTGCGTATGGGTCCGCTCTTTTGAGAGCAGCAAAGTTCATACGTAAACCGGTATCAGCCATTTTATAGCAGTAAAACACTATTTTTTCGTACACCGATACGCAAGCATCACAGTAAAAATGACAAGAACGGATTTATCGCCATTTTCTTACGTTAACGTTTCAATTCATGAAATAAATTTAATGAAAATTAAATCTGACTTTAGCTTATGAAAGTTCTATTAATATATTTATGAACAGAGTACAATTCAATAACACTACATATTTAAGTTCAACGACGAAATAGTCAACTATTGATGCTAACTGATTCACTAAAGACTCTACTTCTATAACTTTAAATTCCCCGTTGTACTGTAAAAATCTTAGTGGAAAACGAAATGACAGTAACTTCGCGTTCAGGATGATTATATTCTGACAAAAACCAGCCCTGTTTGACGTTTTCATGTTTACCTCCTGCCTGAGTAAAAATTTACGGACTTTGAAATATAGCTATTTTGTATTATAATCATTGTATTCATAATATAATAATAGTTGAAGCTTCAAAAGGTACCGCCCGTGATCGTATTAATGTAATTTAATTATTATGCATTGTCTGTATTAAAACTGCTACGCACCAACCAAGCAATAACAAAATACTTTAACTTGACCTTACTAATCATTTTCAAGGCCCTTGTTTCTCTTAGTTATGACAGATGGCGCTAGCTGTATTAGGTGGGATAAGTGTCATCGAAATGATTAACTTCTAGCTGTCAGTATTGAAGGTGACAGTCATTGTTTATATTATTTGTTTACATGTTACAAAAGTGTCTGAAGTTTAAATAACTTAACCAATAACTTAACAGAAACAGAGCGTCTGTTGTCCAGTTGGTCGGATACTTGATTTGTAACCGGGAAGTCCCGGGTTCGAGTCCGGCTACTGGACCTGTACCAATGGGACTCTTTTTCAGAGCCTATGTACGCAACGCAACGCTCGTACGGTGAAGGACAACATCGTGATGAAACTAATGTGTAAAGGCAGAGAGCCGCAACTTGAAAATCGTTGATTTGAGTAAATCGCGCGCAAAGTTTTTTATTATACATTGAGGTAGAACCATTGTTAATGGTCGTATTTGCCTCAAATTTAGTTTTCCTGGTAGTTAAAGTATTCAGCTCAAAAAGTAATTAAAAAAAAATATACACCTTGAAGGAAAAAACAATTTTATCTCAAAAAATGACTTATGCCAAGATAAATCTTCTTTCAATGTCCAAATACTATCAAAGCAGAACGCCGCGATTTGAGTTGCGGCAGTCTGCTGTGACATGTCGCTCCTAAATACAAGAGCCACAATGCCACATTCACTTGAATTCTTCGTGTCGAATTTATTATTTTGCTTGATCTTAAGTTAAATTGTCAATTAAGGTTCAGAATAAAACAAAGATGTATCTGAAAGGCATGCAAAATTTTACTAAGCAAGAAAGTATATGGATACAAAAAAAGGATGGAAATAATATGCACCAAATACCGATTGGAGGTTAAAGATCACTTATCTTGGCTAACACCGAGATCGACCACATTTTTACTAACTCGTAATTTGTTATAAAAAGTCTGTTGAGGTACTTTGAATCATCTTCATTAAATCGTCTTTCTTTTCTTGTGTTATGCCTCTAGGCTCTGTTTGCTTAGGAACTCTTTCTAGAAATGTAATACATTGGAAGTCATTACCAATGGCAGTTTGCAACTCTTTGACTAATTTAGGCTGAAATATATTTAATTGTGTGTAAGAAGTTTGTCCATAGTCATTTTTAGCAAATATTGAAGTTTCCCCTCCGCGGAATTCCACAATTTTTAGGCTATTATACGCTTTTGGAAACGCTGTTTTAGTTTTATTTTCAAACAAAAATACCTCTTGGTGCTCAAAATATTTTACATGGCAGTCTTTGCGACAATCGGTGATAACTTGAACAAAATCTTGCACGTCGTAAATATTTGGTGTTTTCGTAATTTTACGAGTTATGGCTCCATGTACTCCGTCAGCGGGCATATATGTGTGTCCTGGTTCAAAATATTCAAGTTTTATTTATGACTTTTGTGTCACAATCATTGGAATTATCATCATCATCAGCCCATATTTGTCCACTGCTGGACATAGGCCTCTCCAATTGCACGCCACTGTGATATGTTTTCGGCTTCTCGCATCCAGTTTCTGCCAGCCATCTTGCGTAGATGATCAGTCCACCTTGCCTGAGGGCGTCCTACACTCCGTTTGCCGAGACGCGGTCTCCACTCGAGAACTCGTTTCCCCAACGGTCATCGGTTCTACGGCTAATATGGCCGGCCCAATGCCACTTCAGCTTGCTAAAACGATGAGCTATGTCGATGACTTTGGTTCTCTGTCGGATCACTTCATTCTGATTCGATCCTTGAGAGAAACGCCGAGCATAGCCCTTTCCATAGCACGCTGTGCGACTTTGAGCTTGTGGGCCAGCCGTGCCTTCAGTGTCCACGTCTCAGCTCCGTATGTCATTACAGGTAGGACACACTGATTGAAGACCTTTGTCTTCAGGCACTGTGGGATCGCTGATGTTAAGACTCGGCGTAACTTCCCAAATGCTGCCCAACCCAGCTGAATTCTTCTGTTTACCTCGTCCTCGAAGTTATTTCTACCCAACTGCAATGTCTGCCCAAGGTATACGTATTTTTTAACAACTTCGAGAACGGTACCGTGTACCTACTGAAATCGGTTCCGGTAGAACATGTTCATTGAACATGACCTTGGTTTTATCCAAGTTCATCCGTAGGCCGATCCGTAGAGACGAATCAGCTAGGTCATTCAGCATCAGTTGAAGGTCCTGCAGCGTTTCTGCCATGATGACGATGTCGTCTGCAAATCGCAAGTGAGAGATGTGTTCGCCATTGATGTTGATGCCACACGACACGCCCCCTTTAAGTTTACAAAAATTTGTGAATATGTTTTCTAGACTCATTTTTATTTTTAAGGTGCAACGCATAACCGTCACAAGCAAAGCATACATATGACGAACAGTCATGTTCTTCTCCTTTTGGATGTGCCTCCTCGTGTAATGTGCATAATATTACATGCCGGCAAGATTTTATGTCTGTTCATGTCACGTTCCTTTCCTTTCGTTCGTTTCAACCTGTCTCTTTGTGGTTTTACTTTGAGCATTTCCATGTGAAGAAGTGTCTATAGAGATGCGATGGGCAATTGGATCACTGTTTTGTACAGAATCATCGATGCACAAGTTCTCAACCATTTGAATATTGGTAGAAGTTGTCTGAGTTTGGTTTTCTGTGTCGTCTCGAACATCTGTAGAACATTTTGGGGGGTTGGTTTCATTAGCAATTGATTCAGGGTTCAAAATTGAAGGACTTTCAGGACTTAAAGCTCTGGTAATGTGCATGTCATTCGAAGAATCACCTATCCCATTTTCAACACAGCGAACGATAGAAGTAAGAGGATGGCAATTAGTGTAGCGTACACGGCCGTGTTAGGACTTCCACAGGTATTTGAAGTATCAGCAGGCAATAATACTTCGATGGATGGTGTTAGCTCATCTATGTTAGAGGTATAACCATCAGCTTGAGTAAAAACTATATATGAAAACCATTTAATATCATTTCAATCAGTCGTCTGGCTGGTCAAACTTCTTGTTTCTGTACATCTTACCTAATAAACCCTTTTTCATAGAAGAACTCGAACGTATCCTTAATTTTACTCAAAGTGCACAATGAGAATGATCTACGCGAAATAAATCGAAGCGCGGGAGTTACGTCGGCGCTCCTCCCCACGCCCCTAACCCACCGCATGACACTGAGAGGTGCTAAGATCACGTGCGATCAAAGCAGAACGACGCAACTTTAGTATCTATCAATGCAAAATGCGGCAGCTTCCGAACCTATCATGGCAAAACGCCGTAACATCCGAGCGCTGTCAAGGCAGACAGTCGTATTTTAAATTATGGTAATTTGGCATGACAGAATCATGATTTTTGTCGAGTTGCGGCCATTGGTCATGTAAAATCTCCTAGAGGAACTGGAAAAACAAAAAACCAAGTATGCCATCACATAGATTATGAAGTGTAGATTCGAATGAGCGCTATAAAGGCAAAAAGCCGTAACTTAAGTTGCGGCTCTTTGCCTTTACACATTAGAGGCGCCCTGCCATCAGACTAGGGTACTATGGGCTAATAACCTGTATACCTGAAGTATAATTATTACTGAAACTCAAGCAATAAAACAACGGACGGATTCAACAAAACTGACTTTTGGCGCGAAAATACGGACTTCGATAGGTTGCTGGAATGTACGGACTATGCGCGAAGAAAGCAGATTGCTTCAAGTAGCGAAGTGCATGAAGGAGTACAACCTGGAGATTTTAGGAATTGCAGAGGCGAGATGGAAAGAGTTTGGAGAACACCAAGTGGAGGACCTGTTGTACTCAGGCAATAACGATAGGCACGAGGCAGGAGTGGCCTTGCTCCTTAGCAGAAAAGCTAGAAAGAGCCTCATAGATTGGATACCAATATCTGACAGAATTATCGTAGCACGATTCCTGTCCAAAGTAAGAAAGATAACGGTGATCCAATGCTATGCACCTACAAACATGGCTGAAGCAGGGGATAAGGACACTTTTTACGAACAGCTCAACTCTACGCTCCGGAAAGTAAAGTCCCAGGACATAGTGATATGTATGGGGGACTTCAACGCTCAGGTCGGAAACTTCCACCGGGGTATAGAGTCGTGGGTTGGACGACATGCTCTGGGAACCCGCTCTGACAATGGAAATCGGCTAGTGGACTTCTGCTGCGAGAACGACCTCATCATTGGTGGGTCAGTGTTTCCCCACAGGGACTGTCATAAGGTGACGTGGGTCTCCCCTGACCATCGTACAGAGAACCAGATCGATCACCTTTTGATAAGAAGAAAGTGGAGGCACTCGCTTCTCGACGTCAGAAACAAACGCGGTGCAGACGTCAATAGTGATCATCACTTACTCGTCGGCAAGATCCAGCTCAAGATAGCAGTCGCTCCAGAGAGATCTATGCATAGCAGTAAACGATTTGACGTTGAGAAGCTGAACGACCCCGTTGCAAGAAGGAAATTCGCCATCGAACTACACAACCGATTCCAGGCTCTGTCTTTGGAGGATGATCCAGTCGAGGCCCGCTGGTCACAGACGAAGGACCTTCTTCAAAAGTGCTGCAAGGACGTCTTGGGAACTAGGGAATACTCGAAGAAGAAGCGGATTTCTGAGGAAACATGGGATAAAGTCCAATCCCGCAAATCCCTAAAAAATAAGCTCAACACGGCCAAGGACTACAACAGCAAAGAAACCGGAGCTTATGAGTATTTCCTATGTGAAAGCGACGTCAAACGCAGCATAAAGCGCGACAAGCGACGTTGGGCGAACAACATCGCGCGGAAAGCTGAAGCAGCAGCCCGAAACGGAGACAGTATGGAGTTGTACAGAGCTGGGAGGGAGCTGTGCAAGCAGACACAGACAGAACGGCCAATACGAAGCACAGAAGGCACTATATTGGTGACAATGGAAGACCAGCTTCGACGGTGGCATCAGCACTTCAGCGAGGTATTTCGTGCCACAGACTCTGACGAAGGATCCAACGTGAACGATGTGTCGCATACTCCACCGTGGCAGCTGGATATTGACACTCAGATCCCTAGTCATGAGGAAATCACCACGGCAATAAAATCGTTGAAGAGTGGAATAGCCCCCGGAAACGATGGCATTCCCATTGAAGCTTTGAAGGCCGATGCGCAGGTATCTACAGCAATTTTACACCCCCTAATCAGGTCCATATGGGAGACCGAACAAGTCCCCAATGACTGGAAAGAAGACGTCGTTGTAAAATTGCCAAAAAAAGGAGACCGCTCACTGTGTGCGAACTGGAGAGGAATTAACCTTCTCCCAACCTGTACCCAAGATACTGTGCAAAGTGCTTCTGACCAGAATGGCCGCCCAAGTGGATCGACATCTCAGGGAAGAGCAGGGAGGATTTAGACCCTGCCGGTCATGCACCGATCAACTGAACCTGCTGAGAATGATACTGGAACAGTGCAACGAAATGCAGAGCGAAGTTTTTGCGCTGTTCGTAGATTTTGAAAAAGCATTTGATCGTGTGAAATGGCACAGTATCTGGCGAATTCTAAAATCGCGAGGAATTCCTGAGAAGATAATTCACATCATCAGGGGCCTGTATGAGGGATCAACATGCAGAGTGCTGCACAGAGGACAACTGACCGACCCAATCCACGTAACCGCTGGCGTGAAGCAAGGATGCCTGCTGTCTCCTCTTCTGTTCCTCATAGTCTTGGACGACGTGATGCGGAGAGTTGTCTGCAAGGAATGCAGAGGCCTTCCCTGGTCTCAGGGACAACACCTCGAAGACATAGACTTTGCAGACGACCTATGTCTGCTCTCCAAATCCCGTGATCACCTACAGACCAAGGCCGATGATCTCGTTAAAGAGGCTGCCCAGGAAGGATTGCGCGTCAACTGCGCTAAAACGAAGGAGATGCGCCTCCACACCGTTGACACCCAGCCTCTCTTAATCAACGGCGAGAGTATCGAGCGGGTCCACAAGTTCACCTATCTTGGGGGTGTTGTGAGCCCGCAAGGTGGAACAGACCTGGACATAGAGGCCCGTATCAACAAGGCTCGTGCTGCATACGCCCAATTAAAGCCTGTTTGGAGTTCCCACATTATCACCCGACGCACTAAATTGAGGATCTTCGAATCAAACGTCAAGTCAGTCTTACTATATGGTTGTGAGACGTGGTATGTCAGAAAGGACCTCTCCCATCAGCTGCAAGTATTTGTTAACAAATGCTTAAGGCGCATTTTGGGAATTTTCTGGCCCCGAACAATAAGGAACACCGACCTATGGAGACTGACAAGACAAAGACCCATCGATGACGAAATCCGGACAAGGAAGTGGCGTTGGATTGGACACACGCTCAGAAGATCGGAAGAGTATCCTCCAAAACAGGCTCTGTCGTGGCAGCCGGCAGGAAAGCGTAAAGTTGGCCGCCCTAGATCCACATGGCGTCGCTCAGTGAAGAAGGAGGCGGATCTAGCAGGTCTGAAGTGGGAAGATCTGGTGGTTGCTGCTCAAGACCGGTCCGAGTGGAAAAATGTTGTGCGAGCCCTATGTCCCTGCTGAGGGAATAAAGGAAATAAGTCAAGTAAGTCATGACTGTGGGTATTTGGCTTTAGCAAGTGCCTCTGCCTACCACGCTTTGGATTAAGGCGTGAAGTGTAAATTTATTTATTTATTTTTATTTTTTTTACAATTTAAGTGTAATATTGGGCATCATTACTTACTGTATACTAGTGGCAAAGCTTGGTGGTAAGCCGGGAGTACAAGACAAGCCTATGCCAGGCACATTAACAAATATTTTCAAGGAAATTAAGTAGTGTAGAGACTTATTATAGCTCAAATAAGTAAGTCAAATAAAAATATCTAAATAAGCATTGGTTAAGTGCCTATTTTTCACTACAGGCTTACCTCCTAGCTTCGCCACTACTGTATATGCAAATAAAAATATTTATGTGTTTGTAGTAGGGTGTCTTTTTGCTTAATAGATGGTACACATATGTAGCTATATCCATAGTAATATTAGATATTAATATAGAACAACAGCTAAAACTACTATAAAAAAAATGGTGAAAGTTTTCAAAAGTTGTGTGTTTACTTTGTATTTCAAAATTCCCACACAACTAGAATAAGTAGTAGATTAGCTTCTAATGGAGCCAAAGATGTTACAATTATTATTTCTGTGAGACACCTTTACTGTTGTTTGAATATATTTATTCAATGCATAACAATACAAACACTTTAATCCACATACCTTCAAGAAAAGGAGTGCCAGCCAACATAGTGTCACCCAGTTTCAATAATTGGTCCCGGAACTCTGTGGGTGATACAGGAAGCTGGAGTTCCTTACACAATATCTCAGACAACCTCTGTTCTGTTCCACCGAGAACTTTCATCATAAGCTCATCAGTATACTGGTGTCCATACTGCGCACATAGTTGAGTGATCATTTTTTTATAAACCAGTTCAGTGTCTGGAAAATAATTTTTGTATATAGATTAGACATGACTGATAAGATTAGAGCGTCTGTAGGCTAATATGTTAACCAGTATCGAAAACTTACCTAAAAGGAGTCCATCCATATCAAATATACAATGTGTCACTTTCTTGTAATTGTGCGTAGAGAAGAGCCTCCTACAAGCTATGTTCGAAGCGGCTTTCAATAAATAAATCCTCATGATTGCTTACTTCTGTTATCAAGCTGTAATGACAGTGTAAATGTGTTATGTAAATTACCTCGGAAGTTTTTAGTGGCCAATGTTCAATGAAGTTTATGCAGAAATATACAACTATACAGATAGAAAAAAATGTGATGATCATAAATTAATTAATTAACTTTTTAAGTTATTAATTATGTTAAAGAAAATTTGTTATACTTTTTTGTAGATAAAGTATTGTTTTTCTAAGCCGCAAAACACAGGAAAACCACCGACGACGAGCCACAGAAAACTTTTGATTGATAGTAATGACAGATAGTAAGATGAAGAAATTGACATTACTTTTTTTTATTACGAGAAGTATTGTTTAATTTAAATTTACTTCCAAGATGTGCGAACTTTATGTAGGTAGTACGTATATTGTATTATGGTATCAACAACTACATTTACTATTTACGACTTGGAATTAATTTGGAAATACCCTTTAGTACTTTCCTTTAAACTTCTTGTTGAATTGACGCAAAATCAGGAAACTTTTGAGTGCTCAGATAGAGGGATATTTGTATATAATACGCCGTCGTCGATTAATAAAAAAAAGGAATGTTTAAATCTTAACAATATTAATATTCTCGTTCATTTTTGCCGCCACCGTGCACCGCCACCGGCACCGGTAACATATTTTTTGCTTTCAGTTCATTCATGTAGTCAGTCAGTCACTCTATTTGTCGAC
>SJJU01070245.1:0-28878 GCA_012932125.1 Conopomorpha cramerella
CAAGTGCCTCTGCCTACCCCGCTTTGGGATTAAAGGCGTGAAGTGTATTTATTTATTTATTTTTATTTTATTTTAAAATTTAAGTGTAATATTGGGCATCATTACTTACTGTATACTAGTGGCGAAGCTGGTGGTAAGCCGGGAGTACAAGACAAGCCTATGCCAGGCACATTAACAAATATTTTCAAGGAAATTAAGTAGTGTAGGGATTATAGCTCAAATAAGTAAGTCAAATAAAAAAATCTAAATAAGCATTGGTTAAGTGCCTATTTTTCACTACAGGCTTACCTCCTAGCTTCGCCACTACTGTATACGCAAATAAAAATATTTATGTGTTTGTAGTAGGGTGTCTTTTTGCTTAATAGATGGTACACATATGTAGCTATATCCATAGTAATATTAGATATTATAACAACAGCTAAAACTACTATAAAAAAAATGGTGAAAGTTTTCAAAAGTTGTGTGTTTACTTTGTATTTCAAAATTCCCACACAAATAGAATAAGTAGTAGATTAGCTTCTAATGGAGCCAAAGATGTTACAATTATTATTATTTCTGTGATACACCTTTACTGTTGTTTGAATATATTCATTCAATGCATAACAATACAAACATTTTAATCCACATACCTTCAAGAAAAGGAGTGCCAGCCAACATAGTGTCACCCAGTTTCAATAATTGGTCCCGGAACTCTGTGGGTGACACAGGAAGCTGGAGTTCCTTACACAATATCTCAGACAACCTCTGTTCTGTTCCACCGAGAACTTTCATCATAAGCTCATCAGTATACTGGTGTCCATATTGCGCACATAGTTGAGTGATCATTTTTTTATAAACCAGTTCAGTGTCTGGAAAATAATTTTGGTATATAGATTAGACATGATTGATAAGATTAGAGCGTCTGTAGGCTAATATGTTAACCAGTATCGAAAACTTACCTAAAAGGAGTCCATCCATATCAAATATACAATGTGTCACTTTCTTGTAATTGTGCGTAGAGAAGAGCCTCCTACAAGCTATGTTCGAAGCGGCTTTCAATAAATAAATCCTCATGATTGCTTACTTCTGTTATCAAGCTGTAATGACAGTGTAAATGTGTTATGTAAATTACCTCGGAAGTTTTTAGTGGCCAATGTTCAATGAAGTTTATGCAGAAATATACAACTATACAGATAGAAAAAAATGTGATGATCATAAATTAATTAATTTACTTTTTAAGTTATTAATTATGTTAAAGAAAATTTGTTATACTTTTTTGTAGATAAAGTATTGTTTTTCTAAGCCGCAAAACACAGGAAAACCACCGACGACGAGCCACAGAAAACTTTTGATTGATAGTAATGACAGATAGTAAGATGAAGAAATTGACATTACTTTTTTTTATTACGAGAAGTATTGTTTAATTTAAATTTACTTCCAAGATGTGCGAACTTTATGTAGGTAGTACGTATATTGTATTATGGTATCAACAACTACATTTACTATTTACGACTTGGAATTAATTTGGAAATACCCTTTAGTACTTTCCTTTAAACTTCTTGTTGAATTGACGCAAAATCAGGAAACTTTTGAGTGCTCAGATAGAGGGATATTTGTATATAATACGCCGTCGTCGATTAATAAAAAAAAGGAATGTTTAAATCTTAACAATATTAATATTCTCGTTCATTTTTGCCGCCACCGTGCACCGCCACCGGCACCGGTAACATATTTTTTGCTTTCAGTTCATTCATGTAGTCAGTCAGTCACTCTATTTGTCGACGACCGTCGCTCACTCACTCACAAAGTATGTTCTATCATTCAGTCGGTCCGCGACCATGATGGAGCGCAGATGAGTCGCTGCCCGTCTCCCGATATAAACAAGTTATAACGATTATTTTTCTTAAAATAATTACTGTTGATGCAATTTTTGTGAATAACTTGCATAGTTTTAAGTGACTTTATTTGCATAATAACGCGAACATGGCTGTGAAACAGTGTTTTAGTGGTGGAAAACTGTCGTCTAATAAAAAATCGATTTCTGTGTTCAGAAACAGAAATTTGTATTTGACAATAGCGGCGGTATATTTATTGGCGTGTGTTTCGGCAGCGGACGCTGAAGCCTCTTGTTCGAATGTCAAGAATGTATTTGAAAAGAATGGAATTCTCAGTGCTACTGATATTGTATCCCAGCCAAACTCTGGTAAGTTTAGAGATCATTATTATGATCCCATGTTATTGATGCTTTACCTGTTCGTTTACCTTCATTGTTTGTCGTAAGTACACTTACAGTCTAAATTATCGATAGGTGTATTTGATGCTCTGGTATTTGTACCTAGAAGTAAGTACCTATCTACTTGTACTTACTTGCACACATTAATACCTGCATGGTCCTACGTAGATAGGTACGTAAGAACTTGTATATTGGTCACTCGCAATATTATTGAAAACACCACGTTATACCTAGTATCATTAATTAGATTTTTCAAGAGAGAGCTATAGTCTAGCGTACCTAGGTTACGTACATTGTTAAGACCCTACCAAACTACCATAAAGTTCTAATGCCTACCTTCATACATCTCTATGCGCCCGCCGGCGACTGTATATCCCGTACGTAGGTATACAACAGCGAGAAAAATAGTTAAACACCGTTGTCGGCACCCTTTGTAGATATCAACGCCTTTGAACAATGACTAAATAGAACCTCTTCCCTTACCTGATGATACAGGTAGCAGCGGAGTTAGCACGAAAGCCGAGTAATCCCAGACTATTTGAATGTTATCTACATTTTTCTTTCTATTCGGCGCGTTAAAAAACTGTAAGCAAATACAGTTTTGGGTTTGAAACGACTATTTACACAATGCAACCTAAAATGTACAACGTAGGAGGTTTAATAGTATGCGTGGGCGGTTATTGCGAAAGACAAGTGTAGGCTTTGATCCGAGCTTTTGATTGTACTGTGACCTTCTCAGTCGAAATGTTTCTTATTCGTTTTGTATCGTTGTACACTGGTTATTCTATTTGACTGACGATAACTACACTGAAACATTTTCTTTTGGTATCAACCTAAAATGCTTGCGTGTTGTTTTCATGGAAACTGTATAATGTACCTTGACAATAATGCCGACAGCGTATAGTTGATTAAGATTTTACTGTAAAGGTTTCAATTGCTTCCAAAGATCATCTAAAAAAACTTTCAATTTACAGTAACGCGCGATCTACGAAAGTTTGTAAAATTATGGTTTTTTTTTAAGAAACGTGCCTAGAAAGAGTTGTTTTTAGTGTGTGTAGAACCTATTTTCAAAGAATGAGGTCTAACTAGTAAGTTGACATGGACAAACTCAGAAGTTACTAACTGGAGATAGCAAATATGCGTGGGAGAAGTGGTTTTCTATGGTCAGGTTTAGTTCCACAGCTTTGCGTAAGCAATGCTTATTTGCATATTAAACTATGCCTGCGTTATTATTTATTCATCAAGCTAATGATATTTAAAAAATCCGTTCAGATAACACAGGTTTTACAGCTCCCGGCGCGGCGTGTCACAGAAAAATCAAATGTAGTTGCAACTTTCGAAGCATTGTTACTAAAACGTAGATAGAACTGTTTTCTCTCTGAACATAACCATAAAAAAAAGTAAATTAAATGCCCTCCGGGAACACCCATTAGAGGATTGTAAACGGAGTGACATAATTGATGAAGTTTGTCATTGTGTCATTAAAATAGGAAACAGGTCGATCCATTAGCATTGTCGGGTAATATTTCAACCCTGTCGATGTTTACGGTTCACTTTAATAGACGTGCCGATAATTTGCCTTATCTTTCAAATATTAAGTGATAAAATTGTATTGGAACTGCTACATATTCTCATTTTAGTATCGACACGAATTTCTCAGTAGATAATTTGTATTTTAGAGACACCGCCGCCGCCGTTCATTGCTGATATTAAAATTTAATTTGCCGATTTTAGCGTAAATAACTACCTATATCAATAAGCAGCATTTTATAAAAAAAAAAAGCACTCCCTTAATAAATAACAACTTTCTTGGACATGGGCCGGTAATTTTCTTATCTACATACTTATTTAACATGTTATTACACACTATCATTCCAAGGAATCGACTTATGGTGATATAGTAGACAGTAAGAAGGGTATACAAAAACCTGTCGTATGTGAGCTGCACTTGCATCAAACTTTCAAACGTCCGAAGGCTGTTTCTTATTCTGTATTGTAACGTTCCTGGCTTGGGACATGCTTGGAACAGAAATAATCTGTCTGTCAAAGCAAGTACGCTTGACTTGGTGACAGCAAGAGATAACAGTGACTTCGCCGGGAAAGTAGACCGGTTCGACACCTTGCCGCACGGACATTTATACGTATTTACTTTTAGTTGGACGACAATTTTCCATTTACATTATTATGGAAGTATTTATAGAAACACACAACTCAACCATGAATAATCGAAAAGTTTGAAAATCAAACAATAAATTTAGATTGGGAATGGCCGAGCGGTGTGCACGTTCCAAATGTATTAACATTCGAACTAAATCAAAAGGCAAAATGTTCCATAACTAGTATGTAAGTACACAAGATTAACTCTTCACTAATAAATTAATTAAGCCACTTAAATTTTGAAATTCCGAATATAGAATTTCGCATGTGATAAAGAGTTCAAGGCACAACAATGGCCTTTTAATAAATACGCTTGAATGAATTCCATCAGACCCTCGCAATGTCCCTTTTGAAGTCCCTATTTAATAATTAGGCCGGGAACGCTTGTTGAACCGGATGCAAAGACTGTACACGCACAGATACACACACACACACACACTTTTTTATGCTCAAGCAAGGAGCCTTTACATTTCTTTGTGTAATTAGACGTAAAGGGGCAGTTTAATTAAAAATGATATCAGGGGAACCTTGAGACAGTTTTAATTTTTATGTTCATCTTGGCGGAAAGTCAGAGTTATGTTGTTGATATTGAAGATCATCTACCTACCGATTGCAAAGATGTGTGAAATGAGTGTACCTCAAGAAATGGCACCTAATTATATCTCCATGATAATGACTTAAACCACTTAACATACATTATAGCAATTAGCATTAATTCCCGTTCGCTGTCATCAAGGGAATCGTATACTGGCACTTGATGGTAAAATTACCAACGCAGGTATGAACCGTATAGTTTCAACGGGTTGAACATTCCGGAAGCGAAGCATTGTCGGTTGTCAAGGAGTAAGTAGGCTTTTAATTTGGCGGCGGGCATTCCGAAGCGCTCAGGGGCAGGTGGCGACCTGTCGTTGCTCGCGTGGACCGGTCCCGGCGAGCCAGCTCTGAAGATCTGCAACACAAAAAATGTGCATTCATCGAACAGTCCATGGACCGTTGCTAACTCCATTTTATCGTCTTGAAACAATTTATGCTAAAGTCGAAGCTCTACCGCATATATTACGTCTTAATTACGTTATCGGACCACTTTGCGGTATTCATTAATTTAAGAATTACTTCGTTCATTTTGGCAGTCTTCTTTTTAATGGTTACTCTAAACCGTGTATTATCCTCGCGGACGTGCAATGTTATTAGTGTTAGAAGCTTTCATGTTGATCGATTCTGTCTTAAGTGGACCGTGCAGCATTAATTCTATTGAGGAAATGTATATAATTATTTGAACAGCGTGCTCTTTTCTTCTGAACAGAGACTGGTGCTTCATTTCGTTGGCAACACCATTGCAAATATCCTGAAGGGGTGTTTGTAACTTGCGTTCTTATAAATTAACATTATCGTATCCGTAACCCAGTTTAATAAACTAGTCGTGCAGTTGTTCCTTGATGCTCGAAAAGCACCTGTGCATAGGTTCTTTATCGTTACAACCGGTCCTGTCTACTCGTTCATGTATCATGTCTATGTCTTTATTTTATTTGGTACGGGTTTAATCATCTAAACATTGATCGAGTCCGGACGGAGTTTATAGAACGGTTGGATCGTTTCAGACGACAAACATTTAAGCATTGGTGAGTCAGACGGGTCTAGAGCAAGCAACTTATGACGTGGCGAAAACAAAACGAGTTGAAATCGATTCTGTGCATTCCAACGCTTCACGGACTCTCCGAGCGGAGAATCCGGGCCAGCGAGGACTCCTAATGATTTTAATCTGGATTCGGTCGTCGATTCGTCATCTATGCCCATTACCTAATGGGACAATCTACAATCTGTGGCCATAATGCGTGTTAACTGTGAATGGATTACCAAAATGCCACTTCCATAATATATTTTACGATGTCGTAGTAGTTATTCGTAGGAGCGCAAGGACGAGACGGTCTGCGAAATGAAACGGACGGAAATGAATTTTGAGAAATTTTCACAGAGGAAAGCTTTGACTTTCACCATCGATTTTGGTGGATGGGTATGTTTTAGTTTGGTTGGACAAGGTGGTGCAGGACGCGGTCGCATGGGAGCGGAATGCGGTCCGACGCGGCGGCGGGGCGGGGCGGGGCGCGGGGCGCGGTGCAGCGCGGGCGCAGAGCCGGCCTATAAACTGCGACTGCGGCCGAGAGTGGTTAGCGCGCCCCATAATTATCCCGTGAGAGTGTATGGCCGATCACCCCGAACACCATAGCGCCACCGCTATTGTTTTAAAATGCCCAATAATTAGTTTCGAACATTACATTTATTGAAACTTAAAAGAAACGTTTCTGTATCGACATGGACATAATAGCACTTCTTTTAAAAAATAATGTGTGTGGTTTAATGGTGTTGTCACATCATTAAACTTGGGTTTGCCTTGTCAGTTCATGAATCGAAACGGGCGATGTGTAGAACTGGATGAATATGTTTTAATTAGGTACGTTTACTAAGTAGTTGATAATAATAATAACGCATGGCATAATTACTAGTGAGCTAATTATTTAAGTGTAATCACCATGATTAAGATAGTGATAAAAATTACAACAAATTATTACGGGAATACGTTTACCTACATAAATTTCTTGACTCAAAAATTCCATCTAATAATTTTGGTTATGTATTTAAGAGTCAGATAAGTAAACCAGAATTCCCACACAGAATGGTACAACAACTTACTGTAGTGGTCATATAGCTCCTCAGTTGTTCTCATCCGTTCCGTATTATTAAAGAATAAAGTGACTAATGGAATCATGAGAAATTCGGGCGTCCACAGAAAGCTGACTCTGCACCTTCACTCGTGGGACTCGGGAATAGTAAAACCACTTTATTTTGTACCTTTTGTGATAACGAAGTTTCAGATATGTCTTTTATTATCAACTAGTGGACGCCCCGCGATTTCATTCGCGTAGTTTCAGTATTAAAACTTCATACGACCTATAACACCCTCTATAAAGCGACGCGTCCCACTGGAACGGTATAAAAAGTGTCCTATGTCCTTCTCCTGGTTCTAAGCTACGACCCCGCCAATTTTTAGCCAAATCAGTTCTACGTTCTAGAATTATATAGTGTAACTAACACGACTGTCTTTTATATGTGTTTATTTGCATGCGTTTAATACATTACAAATCCATAAGACTAGTTCGATAAAAAAGCGCAAAGGCGAAAGACAACGAATACACTTCCGGTTTGATCAAAGCCGTCAAGTGAAACACATGCGCCTATTTGCCGGTTCGCTTTCCTAGCGACATTGCCGCAAAGTAGGAATAGTTGGTATCATGCCGCGTTATGAATGAACCCGGACCCCCGGCGGTGGCGGGCGGCGAGTCGAGGTGGGGGACTGTGCAGGAATTCCAAAAACTCGAGTGGGCGATGCTGATGGGTACGATTATAAAAAAAAAAATGAGTCGATTCAACACAATAGCGCCTGAAGCGAACGTCGCGCCGCCGGCCGGGGCTAAAAGAACAACCATTTACACTTTACACAGTTCCCACTAAATAATATAAACGCATATCTCATAGGTAATAGCCATATGTGGCTTGTTTTACATCAGTGCAGTGAAGCCACGCCGAGAACAATGCCCACTGATTGTTGTATGGTTTGTTAAAATACCCGAATAATGTACCGGCCTCTGTTTACTTACCATGACAAAGACAACGGACTTAGGTATGTCTGTTCATCTCGCCGCCTGCCGGCAGCCGCAATGCGCACTACACCCGCGTACGCGACTGGTTTCTTGATTAAATATAAACTAACTGAACAAATTTTCTATTACAAGCACCTTTAGTTGGTTAAACGGACCAACTGTTTGACTTCGCCGCGGCGCATCGTCAGCCAGTTAGCTGAAATGACATCGTCGAATAACTCCCGAGTTTTGACATTGGTGTATTATTGGAAATAGATTAGTGAGACACGCTAAACGCTCGTGTAAACTGTCAGCGGGGAAAACTAGGCTCTCATATGACACACGCCTCACGTGTCGGCGTGAAAAGTAACACGGTACAAATATTTCGAAGGTTCTCCCGGTAAGGTTGGCGAGACGCCTGCCCCGGCGCATTAAAGGCCTACCTGCCCGATGTAGATGTTATCTCGTTCGGTCAAAGAAGCCGGCGGTCGACGCCGTGGAAGGTGAATACGACCTTGCACACGCAGTTTTAGAGTTCACATTACAGACGCTGCCGCTGTATACTAACAGACATGTAACGGTGTAGAATTACAACACTTTTGTTACATTATAAGCTTTTGTCACTGTAAAATGTATATTAGATAATGTACTTACTGGGTATGAGCTTGTAATTAGTTCGGTTTCTTTGTAATCTCTATGTTATATTTAGTTAGAGTTTAAAATACCGCATTTACTTACTTCGTGATACAAATAAAATATTGTTGATGAAAATTACGTACATTTAGCATAGAAAAGTACAGGTTATTAAAAAAAATGTATGTAGTTCAACAAATGTGTAGCAAAGCTTAAGCGCACACACTTTATTCTGCTGCCGTTGTTGACACATGTAATATAAATTGTCAAGTTATAAAAATTCCAGTTTCCAAATGGGCCCCAATAAACCCGCCGGGAATGCCGCTCTCGGACCAATCAACGAGATATTAAAAGTAAAATATATTATTATTAGTTAGATTAACGTTGAAATGAAGTTATAACATGCCCATTGACATCTGGCTTTGGAATAAGTAATGTGTATTCAGATACAGTTAATTGATATGCCGTAAACATTAAAAATGTTGAAGTCTACATTCATTAAATTTGTCCCGGGCAAGTATGTTTCATAATTATTGAGAAATATTGCCCCGCTTGGGCCGTGTCAGTGCACGCTGCACGGGAGACTGACGTCGCACCTAGCCGGTCGGTCGGCGGAGCGGCGCCTGCGCATGCGACCCACATAAGAGCACTATTTTCGGACGAATCTAAGCGAACGTACTCGTTCTCACTTGCAGTACTTACTGTTATAATATTATGTAGGAATATAGCAAGTTGCATGTATTAAACGTAAGCAATAAGTCGAAGACGTGCACGGGCCAATCTGAGATGGCGGGACGACCTGGACAATTATGTTGCCGGGGTGGTAACAGGTGACTCTCAATAGGGGGCAGTGGAGGCTACAGAGAGGTCTTTGGCCAAGAGTGGGACACAGACACGTGCTGAATAAAAAAAAAGAAATATTTTGTACAAATATATCTGTTTTTATTTTTTATTTTCCTCAAAAGTATATAATCTTATCAGATAACATCAAAGAGACAGACAGTAACTGATTGAGATTCATAGAAGAAAATGCAAATTGACAATCTCCAACTGTAATAAAATACAATACGTGGTAACAATACACAAAAAACAATTGGGTAGGTGCTTCGCGGAGTCGATAATGTAAGAAATTGTTTATGGTCAGTGAGTATCGTACACTGGCACTAAATAAAAAGATTACTTAATAATTAAGAGTCGAGTTACACTGATGAGGCTCGGCAGCTCGCTTCCTTCCTGGTTCCGTGACTGCATGCTCAGTCGGTCAGCGCCGCGCCTGTACCCGCCTACGTCATAATGCTAGTAGATCGTGCGATGTGCATCGCTTTTTGTGATATAGTGTACATTTTCTTGTCTATGAGAAAGAAAAGCTCATCTAAATTCGATGGAGACCGACTTAGTTTTTTTATAAATACACTTCACGCCTTTTAATCCCAAAGCGGGGTAGGCAGAGGCACTTGCTTAATAAGCAAATGCCCACGGTTCATCAAGCGTATTTAACCCAACGTGACAGGGGTTTTTTTTATCTGTACTGTATGTGTATCTATGCTGTCTCGGCAAACATTTGTTTTGCCATGATAAGTTGCCTTTGTGCCCCGTGTATTGTGAGAAATACAGCTGGTAGATTCATAAAAAATAGATAGTAGCCGATTCTCAGACCTACTGAATACTGAATACCCATATAAAATTTGGCTGTTTAGGAGGAGTACGGTAACCAACATTGTCACATGGAAATTTTATATATATATTATATTGACAATTCATTTTTAACAAATTTTGTCTCAATATAACCCCTATCGTATTGATGTTTTAGTTGCACAGGAAGTGTCATCAAAATTGATAAACCACTTTCTTGGTCATCGTAAATTTGTAACCGATTGTACTTTTGCGATTGTACGTGGATATATCTCAATACCCTCATGATTAGTTTCAGAATATTATCGTCAATGGCATCCTATTGAAAATCATCGTTTCAATGATTATGTGACTAATTTGTGATATAAAATCCGTCACTAACAAAGATGTTGGATTCGGATTTTAGTTGCGCTATCCTTAAAATTTCTGTTACAATGAGTGTATGTGGTGGGTCCTTTGTCCTACTGTTTCGCCGTTTCTCCGTATTCGGGCGGCCGGTTCAGGTAGGGGAATTGAATATTTCCCTTTTGAGCGATATTGTTATGTCCATTGAAGATTATGCTCTCGGCTGTTGTGAGCGACGAGTTTTAGGACAAGCAACGTATATCGACGCTTAATGCAATTACCAATATTGTAGGACGCGAGGCGACTGCCGCGGTGTGATTTATTAGACATCTTATGGCGCCGTACCGCCGAATCCTCTTTTATTATAGTTAAATTAAAAGTTTGCGAGACATTCCACGACTCTGACACGATAGCTGCGAAGGCTCAACGGGGGCGACGTTTTTTTTTTCACTCGCATGATTAATGTTTGTCGATTCTATTTGAAAAAGAATAATGTCTCGAAGAAGAGGCTACGTCTGTGCCTTTAACGTTTGTTTTGTATAATTAGATGTATTATCGATGTTGCGGTTACGAGCCGGCTGTGTCACACTCGCCATTACCGCAAGTTGGAACCTACTTATAAGAAGTGTGGTTTTGTCAAGTGTAACGCGAACAAGAAATACATGCATAAATGCGTCAGGACCGTTTTCCAGAGCAATCCTGGTCACAAATCTCTTCGGCTTCTTTGACATCCTTACTTACATTAATTATTTGTTGCTCAAATTTATTGTTGATGTTATTAACACGATGCAGCTCATATTCTGTTAATTGGCGACGCGTGAATACTCGTACCAAGTGCATTTCCTCTTGTGCTCATGAAATTAACAGCTTTTTTTGTTGTTTTGTACTAATGTAACAAGATATAGTGGTGATGTTATATGTGTAGCAATCCGACACGATCTTCATCTTGGAAGCAACTGAATGTGTGAGGATTTTATTTGAACAAATGCGGATGTGTTAGATCAGGTGCATGGAGAATGTCGTTCATTTGAAACAGTGTAAATAATTAACGTTTTGTCACAATTGTTTGTAAGTTGAAAACGAAATAGTACCTTCTTAATAATTAGAAGACATACGGCAGCAATTTCTTCGTGTATTTCATTTAAACTTTAATTGGACATTAAAATAAAAATGTATGATTATTGCGTAGGAATAATATTTAACAAGCAATTGTTCTTTGCTCAGTAAACGCATTTAGTTTCCAATGTCGGAAAGGAATGTCGTTGCAGCTTTTACTATGTACTCGTTGTTTTCTGAATGAAGTGCAAGAGGTCCTTTGTCGCTTACACTTGTAGGAACTTCTGCGGTCAAGTAGGGTACAGTCGTGAGACGTGCCTCTTCGCCGTTAGAACCCCTAGCCTAGGTCTGAATGCATTGTAGCCGGCCCATGCCCTGGCTTCATAACTGCCAAGTTGTAAGAGATTGGTTCGTCTGTGTCAAATAAATGTAAGCGCTGAGAGGTCAGGTTTAATGTGTACGAGTGTTTAAATCAGCCCGTCCCCAAGTGTACATACAGTCTACAAGTCATTTCGTTTGGAATTCCGTCGGTCGGCGCACTCTCACAAACGCAGCCCACCTATTTGCGGACGGATATTGACCGCGCTCACCAACCACCTTTGTTTACAATGCCTCCACTCTTGTATATATCTACGAGGAGAAAGGGTTCATAGGATAAACGTGCTGGAGGTGCCTCTCACTAATCTATTTGGATGATTCTTTAATTGCTACGAGTGGTGTAATGTGTTTTGTTTTATGTATTTTTATAACGCGTTGGTGTCTGATATCTCCCGACATACACAAAGAAGTCTCGACAAAATAGCTTGTATTAAACATTTTTGCAAGCAAAACCACAAATTCTGCAAGTACAAGTAAAATAAGTAGATTAGCGTCATATTTCTTGAATACGTTTCAAATTGTGCTGCGGCTACAAAGTAGCATTCCAAATAGTGCAGTCGGGTATTCAATGATCTCTTGTGTATGACAAATAGGAGAAAAAAAAAGTGCTACGGGACTCTTTCCTGTTTGAACAAAACACACCCGAAAAGTGAAGCCCGGTTTTTTTTCTGACTGGGTCGAGCACCTTTGTGTGCGGTGACACCAGGAAAGCTTCAAGGGTGGCTTTGAAACTTCTCGTAAAACTTTAAGAAACAATTTGAGTAATGATGACGTATTAGTATTTGCGTTGTACTTTTTGGTAATGAGTTTGTGGTTTCCGGAACTTAAAAGACCTGGATTAGTCACAGTCTCGAATTTATTACTAAGCCCTTCCTAAACGCAATACTTAATTTCTTTCCGTTCGTTCGCTTCATACCTACGTTTTATTTCTACCCGTGTTTTTCTAACGGTTTTTTTTTTGCTGCAATATCGCACTCAATATCGGCTCAATGCACTGGCGTTCGGATTTTGCACATTCAAAGGCCGATTCGCATTCCTCCCCGATTTCACGCTAGAATCGTCAATGTAGTTTATTGAAACGTTCGCGGACTAATCCCCTCTTAACAGACACCGTAGCCTTAATCCACCCGCGTTTGTAGTGATAAAAAGATAATATACAGATAAGTGATTTCATGCGAAATCTCTTTTGTGATAGTCCACTCGCGGATTCAAGTGCAAAAACTCGAGACAGCATTGTCTGGGCAGACGATTGTTACGTTACCAGTGTTTAAAGGCACATTACATATACATTAGCCGTATGTAGACCTCTTCAGAATTTCCTCTTTTTTACCTTTATGTAATTTAAGGTGTATTCTATCAACTTACGCTTGTCTCGAAGTAACCCATCGCCAATTCAGGTAGGCATTCACCGATATGACTGTTATTATCTCCATATTTCAGTATAAATTGTTTTTCTTTCTTCTTTAACTTTCTATATTTAAGCCTGAACGTTCCATTGCTCATAAAGTATTCATTACCTCACGGTGCCGCGCCGCAAGGCAACACCTCGGTACGCAACTGCTTACACTGGAGTTTCAATAGAAATAAACAACGGAGCATCAATGTAAACAAAATCTCGTGAAACGATGACAGAGACGTTCCAAACCTAGACACTATTATGGCTGGAGAATGTTGTTTTAGATTGAATAATGATAAGTTTTATGTAACTTTCATATTGATGCAAAAATACCAAAGGAAATTGGAAATATCAGCTACCTACTTAGTTAGAGGGATACCTAGTGAATAAAGATGCAAAAACAGAACATCTGCGGACATCACCCCGCAGCCGTGGGGCGTGAATTGTGGATGTTACAAAAATAAAGATTGATCAACAGCTTCGTGAAAGCACGTCACACGTCACTTCCGGATTATTTTGCGACTATGTGTGGGCACGTGTGCTTATTTTCTTACGGCAACTGAAGATTTGTTTCGGGAATTCAAAATAAATACGTATTTTGTTCGGAGATTCGCTTCGCTGCAGTGACGTTTTTTTTTGTTGCTAGCATTTATTTGTGTCTCAAAGTGCTATCGCGCTCGCCGCTGTAAACGAGATGTGTTTCACAAGTACACAAGAGTATAACCTATTTAGGTGAAGTAGCTCTTGGCACCGCGGCAAAAGGCATTGTCACCTGCGGCTTCAAACGCTGCCCTGAATCTGGAGCGCCGTAAACATACATTGTTATCTACAGTACATTCTCTGAACACCCACTTCTTCCATGAATGCATTAAAACTCTCTGCCGTATTCCGACACTCGTTTAAACTGTGAACATTTTTTAAATGAATCGAAATTCTTGCGACAAATTTCGTCGAAGATGTTGTCCAACTATTTTAATAAGTTGGGGCTACCCTTCTTGTTGTGTCCAACAACTTTAAAATTAAATTGCATGTCATTCTTCAAATATTAATTAAGTTAATTTTTGTTGTTTATCAAAAGAACAATTTCCGGCACAAAGTCTTTGGTCATTTCGAAGAACTAACGTTACAAGTTCACCTGTAATACTATTACAAACAACTTTTACGTAAACCAATTTATTAATCCTTAAGTATGTATATTAGGGGTCATATTCCTTTACGTTATTATTTGGTTTCTAACGGACTTCCCTATTTATTTCGTGATAACGATCGGGTGAATTGACACTTCCTCAAGCAGTAAAAGCTGGTAAATTCAGTTTCGGGGGGTGTCGAACTGTGGGAGCGCAGCGGATGCGGGCTTCGGGGATTTATCAGAACCTTGTTTACTATAACAGACAACATCCATCCGATGTTATGTTGAAATGTTTGTCAAGGTTATCTAACTACATTCAGTTAGCATTAAAACTACGTGTAAAGGTAACCAATACGAAAGATTTTGCAGTCCTCGCTGAACAATGCACAGTAAATAAAATTCTCCGAGAAAGACAATTCAATGAACTTTCTCTGTAACTAAGCATGTATGTTTGCATGTGGAATATTACGTGATAATTCACCATTTGAAATATGGACGTTTCTTCTCAACAGTTATTTTCACGTCGCATAAAAGCGGAGAGTAAACTTGGCACCTACAACAAGTGCGGAAACCTCGACCGGCGCGTATATCCCAGAATACAATTACCTACAGTCGAGTTATGTTTCTTAGTTGCTAAGTTGCATGGGGCGGCTAGCGGCACGGGTTCACTGGAATGCAACCCGGAGAAGCAGCCGAGGCGAGGATCGTCGACCACCTGGCTTTGACGAAACAAAAAAAAAAAGGACTACCATTTGCAGGTGTGCACGTGGATACATCCTTTCATGAAGCTATTTCTGGAACAGATTTGATTGTGTGTTGAAGAAAAAAAACTTCAGTTATTACAAAATAAAAAATATTTAACGATCGCTAAAGAACTTGCGTGAAATGACCAAAACATGTACAAATTGATTTCGATACAAGAATGCTTTGGAAATGAGCTGAGGCATACAGCTGACGTCGCGTTATACATATTAATAAGGGTCGAATGCTGCTATCCCGTAGTCACAATAACAGTAGATCTCTGAGAGAATTCGTGTGACATGCCTCTACGTGACGCGCCTCCAGATGCGAGTGTATGTGAAGAGGACGCTGCGTAGGAAGTTTAATGTGTGCGTTCACACTCATATCTCACGTTCCTAGATGAACAATCACTTTACAAAACACTGCTCGCCATGTGAAAACATCAAACGCAACGCTCCACCTCGGCGCAGCTCTCAGGGCATTCGAGAATTTTTCGGCATCGCCATTTCAAAGGCTCCTACATCAATTTAAGGTACATTAATTATCAAATCTGCCTCAAATTTGCGTTTCCGAACGATTAATCTTCGTTTCTGGTGTGCGAATTTCTTCAGTCTTTTATTTGGTTTGCAAGATCCGCGCAGTTTCGTGAGAATGCCAGCCAACCCGGTCAAGTCGAGATGTTTAATTATCAAAGAATGCGATATACTTGATCTTTATAAGCCTGGTGAATATCAGGTTTCAGATTTTGCATTGAGTCAATGGGACGGAATTGGACCGTATTTATTTGAGTGAAAATAAAAAAAATGTATGCCTTGCAGATTCCTTTATGTTGAGTGCAAAAGGTGATGTGGCGTGAGGCATCGGGAGCGAATCAACAACATGTTCTGGCACGAATTAAAATGCCTACTTCAAAAGAAATCCCGTTATAAATGTTTTCTGTAAGCTTACGAACGGGAATAACTTTATGCCCATAAATCCGCATTGCTGTCAAGAGGCGGTCTGCAGTCGATTTACTGGCGTCTGACTCGATTATAGCCGCTACATCGCGATATCGAACACTCCAACATTCCAGCCCACAAACTCACAACCTGCACATAAGCTTTATGCGTGACAATGTTTAAAAGTAATTTTATAGGTAACTACAATGAATCTCAGGAAATGGAAACAATTAAAGGTACACATGTTCGCAGTTCTTGAAGCACTGGCGTTGTTGGACTCCGGAAACTCGTATTGCTGGAAATGGCAACGCGTAACAGCAACAACTTTACTGTGAGCGCCCGCCGCCGCAGCATTTCCTTTTTCTTTTTAAGCTCTTTCACTGTCTCAACCACTCGTGTTCATAAGGCACAAGTATATTAATACATCTCGTATTTGTCATGTCCATTTCAGTAAACTTTCCTACGTTTTAAACTACGTTAATTACTGTGGTTGTATTTTTCTATTAACGCCTTTGAGTATCGAATAGGTGGTATTAATTTGAAAGATCTGCTCCATAGATTAAACATTTTCGGCCGCACGCGTAGATATCGTAGGTTGTTTGATGACTTCATTGTGTCGATTATAATTTTCCCCACAAAAAAGTACGGTAATGGTCGGAGCGGGCCGCGGCATCTTGCGGGTGGTCGACGTAATTACTCCGGGCCATCTCGGGAGATTTCTCTCTCTCCTACATTTAGACTCGGTCGAGTCTGATTGTGTTGGATACCATAACACTCTGTATCAACAGCTTCTTTGTATTCTACACTGTAATTTGTGCCCCAATTTGGTGCATCTATGAAGGTGGTCGAATTATTACAGAGGACGTAACGTGTCATCAAAATTGTTGTGACAAATTAAGCGATATGTTGTATTGGGTGAAGTCGTTAACAAATAATCTTCGAGGTCGATGTCCCTTGAACTATCAATTGTTTTAGACGGCGACGAGACCAATTAAATTTTAATTGTTTATTCAAATTATTTATTGTTTATCTTTACTGCTGAACTAAATCTGTTTTATGGTAAGTAAGAGTATAATATATTATTCAAATGAGAATCGGTTATTGTTAAATGAAACACTAGGCGCTGCGTTTCCCTCATTTAAAATCTCAATTTGTGTGTTGGCGCCGCCCAACCCTCGGGCACTTGAAGACTCGCCTCGACGCGAAAATATTCACGCCAACATCTGAGACCACGAGGGCCGTGAAATGAAATGATTACCCCACTTACGTGCGATAGGGACGCCGCCACTCTCGACTGGAAAGTGGGACCTGTCATAATAATATGAACTTTTGCCGCTGAGAAAATCTTAAAAGTCTAAGCTCTTGAACTTATAGTTGAATGCCTCCGGACGGTTTACCTTGCGCCTTGGACCGCGTTTTGCTGCGTGTGGTGATGTAACCATGACTCATTCGGGCTCACATAAACATTCATATATATCTGGATTCGTCCTTTTATGGAGATTGATAATCTTATTCGGCTGACATTTATATGTGTTTGTGAGCGATCTCTGACACGCTGTACATTATTTTGCATACAGTAGTCAAGCGACCTTTTTTTTGTTTGTGAGCTTATGTTTTTTTTTTGTCAATGTGTTTAGTACCTGAATACACATTGGAAGTATTGTGTATGGCTGATAGTATAAAACATACATTTAGTGTTGTTTTATTGCACGTTGGATTTCAATGTCAATTCGCTTTTAAATATCTTGTCTTTTTTTTTAACTTCCCTTCACCACATGTCTTGATTTTTTAATGTTTTTTTTTTACGTGTGACACTTTTTATGAAGCGGTCGGTGAATGGCAATAAAAAGTGCTCGTAAAATTTGGAAGCTGCGATCTTATCATTAAAGCGGCCGACCGCACAGATAAACATTTTGCCAGCGAATTCAATCAAGTTGATTTTTTTTATTTAAAGATGGTTTCTCACAAAATACTGGTGGACTTTCGACACTTAATCGTTTGGCATTCCTTTTTATGAAGACTTGTTCAAACACGTCTATCTCCGGTATATAGATGGGCTAGCAGAAGGGGCTGCTTGTTTATTTGATTTTCATCCCAACGGAGATTAAAGCGGGACATGGATCAATAGAGAAAGTATTTTTGGATGGTAGCTTGTAAATTATGTTTTACAACGAGTCATATTTTGCTGAAAAGATTCCTTACAAATTCGTGGTCAGATTTATGACAAATTGACTATACAAACTTGGAGATGCAAGATGTTCATCCGAAATAAAAATAAACATGATCCAAGCCACCCCAATCCATATGTAGGAGTTGCAAGATGTGGCAAATCCGATGCGAATGAAAATATTTTTCGTAACAGAGATTGATGTTTAAAAGTTCAACATGACTTAAAACGGTACTTTCTGTTATTACATCAATGTTGCTCTTGGTTGGAATTCGGTGTGTGACAAACTATGCTTTTGCTAAAGAAAAACAAAAAAATGTTGTAAGAATTTATTGATGCTTGTAGAATCACCGATCATGGAATTGCAAAAATTGCTTGCCGTTACGTGGACACGCAAGTCGCGACTTTAAGGGTGTACCTACTCATAGTGCAATTGTCACCCTCACTTATTGGCGCTCCCTCTTCTCACCGCATTGAATGAAATCAAACATCAGTACATTAACCATTGAATACTTTAATTACATCCGGATATGGACCAAAATCGCTTGCACGGTAACTCGTTCGGAGATTTATAGTTGTTTACTATCGGTTATCCTATTTGCGTTGTCGTGTACTGAAGGACAGTGGTTGTCGATAGAAAACGAACGGGAAGCATTTAAATATTTACGGGCTTTGGTGTGAGGAGCTTTTCTATTTTGCAAACTGGCGTATTATTATGAGTTACAATGTAAATGTTGCCTCGTCATTGCTTAGGAAGGTTGCTGGCCAAATCACTTTACTTCATTTATGCATTCTTACAGCGCCACAAGATTTTTTGTGTCTGAACAGTTTTCACCCTATTTAAATCTAAAGGTCTTCTTACGTTGATAACTAGGTAGAAGAATACATGAAAACAAATTGTTCCTAGAATACTCTTTTCTCAGTTTAGAAGCTGCTTGCCATTTATTTATCCAAATATTTGTCCTGTTTTAGTTTCTTTTCCTGGACATTGTCTGCAATCTAGCAACCAGCGTGCCTCCTTTGCGCATATTTGGACTGCCTTATTTCGCATGTGGCGTCTTCAAAAGAATATTATTGATAGCAAATTGCACGACCCTTGCGCCGCGCCTTCGTCGTCGTCACTAACTCAATATCGTGCCCCCAACAATGCTGTACCTATGTTTAAACTGATTGGAGTTTGCTTCGACCCCCGTCTTAATATTGGGCCCGACATGTCATGGGGGAGATACGTCATCTTCCGTCCTGTCTAGTTGGGGATGCAAGGTCGATATTGCCACACACAAAGTGCCCACCCGACTATTTATGGCTTTCAGACCTGGAGCTGAAACTTTTTCAAAAGTGTTAATTGCTGTTAACTGTCAAGTGTCGTGAAAGGGGGTATGTTTTGAAAGGTTTTTCAGCAAAAAACAAGTATTTAAGATAAGAGCGCCACTAAAATCGCTGTAGACGCGTTAAAACACCAGCAGTAGCTATAGACATTTTACTGATAGTGTATCACGCATTTTGTATTCGTTTTAAGTAGGTCAATAGTATTATCAAATTAGCTCAGAACCTCTACCTTGATTTTGTCGTTTCGGATCGTCTAACATTATTGTTATCTAGGCTATTTGATGATGATCTAGATGTATGAAATCGGCTGCCTTATCATCATCGCAGCCGTAGTACGACCAAAATAGGTCTTCCCCGTAAGTTTCCAGGGAGACCGATCGAATACGACATTCACACATACATATTTAAATCTAAATTACTTTGATTCGGAAACGATGTGAAACTTTAACTAATTAGCTACTTCGAAATTCTCAATAGGAATAGACTCCGTCATACATATTTTATTTACAGTTGGCCTAGTCAGTGTTTTGAAGTGCGGGCACTAAAGTGAAATGTATGGTATGGGGAAACCACACCCGTAGCTTAAACAAAAGGATGACGGGCAATAAAGTACGTTTTAACCGACTTCTAAAAAGGAGGAGGTTCTCAATTCGTCTGGATTTCTTTTTATGTATGTTACCTCAGAACTTTCGCCCGGGTGAACCGATTTGGATGTTTTTTTTTATTTGAAAGCTGGTGCTTCCCGTTTGGTCCATTATAAATTTGGTTCAGTTCCGACAATGGCATCCATGAGAATACCACATATATGTCAAATTTTACTGGTTGAAGTCGGTTCTTTTTTCTTTGATTCTAGACAATAAAGTACACGATAACTGTCATTGTTCAGTTCAGTTTAACTGCTGTAGATTTTATTAAATGCGTATTAGATAGTCAGCGTTTGTTCTAGGAAGAACATCTCTGGGAAATGAACATAGATTCATGAACACCTCTTTGACCGTACCATTCACAAGAGAGATAGAGAGGGCGGACCCTAGTCTTCCTTTTTGTTTTTTTGTGTGTATTCCTTCAGTGACTACGTCAAACTAAGTTTGTTATTGTCTTGTCCACAGACGCAGGCGCGTTATGTCCCAACATGGGGTGTTGCGCGGCCAGCTCGCGCGCTAAGCTCACGTCGAACGCTCGAGGTCACCTCGAGGGTCTGCTGCGGCGGGAGCTCACGAAGCTGGCCGACATCCTGGCGCATCGGGCGAAGAAATTTGACTGTAAGTTGACAAACATACTAAATGTTTTATTCATAAAATGTTGTCTAACCATAGATGACTTATATATGTGCACTTCAGCTTAAGCTTCTACACTGCTGGACAAGGGCCTCCCCCAATGATTTCCGTTATTTGGGGGGAAATGCCAATAATCGCCACGCTTGATAGACCAGTTGGCGATCGCAGTGGTGTTGTGGTTTAACTCACAGAGAGCGCCGCTACCCGGCCTCTGGAGAGTTCCCTCGGTCGCCTCTTACTCTTACCCCCACGACGAATGTTGGGCTGGGGTGGTGACACATGTATTTTATTCGCCGTCACCGCACGGCTAACTAGCGCTGTTCTAACATTATGAACACCGACCATACGATATTTCTAATTTATAATCCCACTGCCTCCATATTCCTGCATCAAATATTAATCACGAAACGATCCAATAGCTAGTAAGTGAATGATTCAACAAGTAACTGCCTAATTAATGCGTGACGTCAGAATTTGAATAATATAATACAACAATAAAGGAAACAATGCCCATTACATGAAAAACAATAAAACAAAACAAAAAAAGTTGTTAGTCACCACACAATATATTTGTTTATTTGCTTCTCTGGACACTGCGAGTCTCTGGGAACAGTCTCGAGCAAAGCCTACTAGCTTGTCTTACATATAATAATAAATCACTCCAATGATTTAGTTCCCATTATGCATTGAACAAAGCACTATTCATTAAAAGCCGTAATGAATTATATTTGTTTGAACTCGGCTATACCCTTAGTACTTGCATCGATATATTGCTCTGAATAATAGTATTTGTAAAGTTGCTTTGAATGACGTTCGAATTTAATCAATGAATTGTTTTGACTAGTAGGTATTTGTTACTTTAGGCTAGTTTGCACGTTGCATTATAAATTGATGTTAATGCATAAAATTATTTATAATAAAAAAAAAACTTTACGATTCTCCACGTCTCAAGTATCCGAAAACTAGGATACAGCTGCTCTTCTATCTAAATTCGTATAAAAAGTAATAATAAAGTCCACATGCTAAGAGAAGTAATAGACTATTCTAACTTCACAAAACTTACGTAGATACATATCCATTTTCCCAAAAAAATGCGAGAGGCTCTGTCCGCACTGACCTACCCAGATAAACTACGTACGCCTATAGGCATTACGTTCAAATCAAACAATATAATGTCAATACACATAACGTAGGTGTGTTCAGGGTCTTATATGCCTTTTATTACCGGATGCTGTCGTGTAATTTCTGCTGGTTTCGTTCCCGGCCCACGCTCAAAAATCAATTCTAAAATATAGTTTACTAGTCGCAATGACGTCGTCACGGTCAGTTTGAAATATTAAAAGTTACCAACGCCATGCCTATGACTATCTGCCGCAAGAAGGTCGCGCGTAGGTGTTCTGATGAAAGTATCTCGCCTCTTATAACATTCATTAACCTCTAATAGCCATAAATTGTTTTAAAACATACCGTTGTTTCTTGTGTAGTTAGGCGGTTGTAGTAATAGACTTAACAAATTATAGAATAATAAAAAAAAATAAGATACGGTATTCTTGGAAATATTTACTTTTGATTATCAATTACTTGCTAATCGAAGTGAAAGAAGGTCACTTAATCACTGCCGCCTTTGAGGTGGGCTGATACTGAGAATGTACCGAGTGGGGCCGGCAGCAAAACACAAAAGTCCATTCATACCGGGAATCGGTTAATCCACAATTAATAGCTCGAGGAGATGTTTCTTACATCCTGTGGTGAGGCCAGAATGCTTCAATGTTCTCGACATTAAACTCTCGTCCGAGTTGTAATTGCGACACGAGGTACGGTACAGTGAATCCTGTCGCGCCAAACATGGCGGTGATTGGTGAGCCCCGCCGTACGTTGTCGTCCGACACGGCCACGATGCTGTCATTCCATAATGCATCGGAGAGAGCCCCGGAAAGTAGGCCTGAAGAGCGATTTATCGAGCCCACAATGCAATATTCGATACCATCCGCATCGAGACTTGTCTCTCACAAAAGGAACACGATATGACAGCCTCGCCTCCACACCGAGTCGCTGTGCACACGGACAGTCTAGCACGCAACCTCTGTTACAAGTCAATTTGTATTCTATCTTGGGATGTTGAAAGTGCTGCGAATGCTGGCCTTTCTTGGCCATCACGTGAAGTGCCTATGTCAAGGAAATAGAGTGTAGTTTGTCTTGTGTTACAGCTCTTCCTGGAGACTGAAATCGTGTTTGTGGTAATTGCATTTAAACGGTCCGCCACCGGTCGCCGGTCGCTCGATCAATATTGACATATCGAACTGGCTTTCCAAGACGCGCCACCGTACGCTGCGGTTATACCATTTATCGCGCCAGTGGACTAATCGATAAAATAACCGTTACCGATCAGAATCTTCGCGGAGTAATTAGGCGACATAAATATCAATCAGATGTTCTCGTTCACTTAGTGCAGAAACATGTTAGACTATTAAGAAAACTGACTTTGAAAATGGCAGCTGTCAATGAAGGCAATCGTTTATTCCGTGTCATTTCACATGGGGGTTTAAATCGGAGAAATGCATTTCATGACTCTTAATAATAAAATTATCACAGTGGTGGCTCATTGTGCACGATATATATCATGTTAAAGATTCATTGACACATCGTTCAGAGTTATTTCGTTCCAATATCAAGTGTGAAAGCCCAGCGGTGCGAGACTCTCACGACAATGTTTGTTTCCGATACGTTTGTTTGTCGACAGCGCCCCTTCTATTGAATCGGTGGAATTTACGACTGTATGAATGGCCGCTTCAAGTTTGACCACAGACGATTTTTTGAACTCTTTTTCATTTAGAACCTTCCACACCACGGGATGGCGGAGCACATAATTAAGCAAGATTCAATTTGAATGAGATATCTTCGTTTATTTGATTTTGATGTTAACAACGCCTTACGATGCCTGGAAGATGTAAATGTACTGTTAAATGTATAGTTGGGGTTGCCTTTTACCCTTCGCACGTGTGTCTGAAATAATTCAAGCGGCCGCGTTAAGAATTTGTCCATCAACAGAGTCGTAACCGAAAACCAGATGGGATTTGATGTATGTATATTCGGGGGCACCCAAAGCCCATCAACTACTGTCACTTACCTACCTTATTTTGGCTTTCGTATCTTGACAGTAACATACAGATATTTTGTCTTCTACTCTCATAATTTCGGGGTCAAATTTTGAATAAGAAATGTTGCTCGTTATACATTATTTATTGGAAATTTTCGTGACTAATTAGTTGCTCCGTTTTTCCTTAATAATATACTATTAGGTATATAAATGTACACTTTAGTCTTTTGAAATTCAGGGAAGATACTTATCAGTTCCTTTTATAAGCATTCAGTCATTCATATCATTTGTTTTATGTCGTTTGCCATTGAAACGTGCAACACTTCTCAGAATGGATGAATCACGCACGCTACGACCGCCAAGTAATCTTTCACATTACCAACACTTGACTTTGCCATTTGCGAAATCTCGATAAGATGTTATCTATTGGTCTGAAAATTTGTGTTTGAAGCAAAACATCACCACCTGTAGCTTGTTTTACGGGCCGCAGTTAGATTTTGCAAGGCTTTTCGGCTTGAAAGCGCGTGCTGAATTGCCGCGTTTGGTTTGTACAAGCAGCTGGCACACAAAATGCAGCTTGGAAACGAAAACTAGTGGACAAGATTGAAGCTTGACATCATTGTCAACATCTTTGAGATTCGTGCGGTTTCTGAAGCAGGTACCTACAGTGTCGGTGCAACACGCAAACTGGCTTCAGAAGAATATAAATGCGGATTAATCTAATGCCAGAGCATAATTGTTTACCTCCAGATTTAGCGGGCCTTGGTATATTTAGAGACCGGCACGGTCTGCAGTGCGCGTGATAAGTATGAGCCGGCGAGCTTTTAGAATCAAGTCTTCATGTTTTATGGTTCAGATGTGTTTGATGGGCCAAAAATAACTCGTGATTATAGTGGTACGTCTCTGTAGCATTGAAATTATAAATATTACATTCAACGGACGCGACGACGTCGCTCTAGCCAGGATACGTCGCTCCTGTACGGAATTTTAGTTCTGAAATTATTCTCTCGTGCACATTTTGTTATTCAAAGCGAGTTTCCTATTTGTCCGGAAACATATGTCACTGCGATTCGATTTGCGGGTTGCAAATGTACTAAGACACTTGTATTGTTTCAGAAATGTTTAGTGTTTGCTGTTTTTCTTTAGTTTCATTTACAGTTACGTTTTTTGGTAAAATATTTTACTGATTCATTAGCAAAAAATCCATGTAGTGTTGAATATTGTAATTGCGGTTTACTAATAACTTTGTTGTATTGGTAATTCTTCCTTGCCGTGGCTCGCATGTGCAGTGGGCTACCGGAAACTGGCGCGTGACAATCAGCTTACCTTATATAGTTTGGTTACTTACGCGGAACATAACTAAACGGAAAGCTGCAAAAAATCACACCAGCTGAATTGTTTAGTCAATGAGCATGTTATCCATCAGTAGGTACAGTTGCGGTCAAGATTAACTGTACAGTTACCTGATCTAGCGTTGTAAGTTGCGTTGAAAGTACAATTGCGAATACAGTTAAAATACAGCCCGTAAAATGCTTTTTCTGGTCAAATCAATTGGGTGAGACGCTCACGAATGTGCTTATTCGTCGAGAACTAAATGCTTAGGAATGAATCGTCTAAAAAGTGATAAAATTTTGCTATAACAGTGTGTACTTCGGAAACTATTAAAGCAGCAATGTTTTGTTGAGATTTGCTTCGTAACGATGTTATAAGGGGTTTTATAGGTGTGCATTAATAAAACATTGCTTATTGAACATAAAGCATTAGTTAACTGAAAGAAAGCAACAATGAAATAAAAACGTAACATGATGAAACAGACAGACAGCCCCAACCAACCCCGTACTAGGTATTGTCAATCTGATTTACTTATCTTTTTCTACGTTATTTTGAAGAAAAAAAAATGGTGCCATGAGAAATCTTTGAGTGCGGTTGACCACCACCCTGCCTTATGTTAATCAACGATGTGGTCTACGGTAGAGCACACTTGTTCATTAGGTATCTGTTCACCCGCGACTTGAAGACCTTCGGAATGTACTGCGCAAGAAACACAGACTCCGGCAAGTCATTCCACATCCTGGCGGTGCGCACTATGAAAGTTTCATCTGTACATCCCTTTTAGCGATTACCTACGTTAGTGTATGTATGTGTATATTTAAATTAGCTAGTTGTCCCGCCTTTATGGAACTCTTGACTCATGTACATACGTATCTAAATATTTAGTACATAACATATTTTAACCGCCAACAGCCGGCCAATGCCCGGGCACACAACCGGCTATTGCCACTCGTTATATTTGGCAATTGTCGCCGTCACTGGGTTATATTTTAGGTCGGACTTAATGTACAATTGGCTGGAAAGCGAAAGAAGAAAAAAAAAACTTCGCTCAGTTGTAATAATAAAGAAGTGAGCCGGAATGAAATTGAAAGTACACATGCTCAGTCATTGATCCACTGATTGACAGTCTTCAACGGACCGAGATCACTCTTACTTTATGTTGTTATGTTGATATATTCATGACGATTATGAACACTACGTACTTATGTACGTATTGCACACGCACACTTACACTCGCGTTCGCAATCGATAGTGGGGTAACGTTGCGCGTTATACCTTGGACATTTTGAGATAGACTTGATTATAACGAAATCGATGGTCCCAATTAAAAATGTCGGTAGTGCAATTTTAGGAATATGTACTTTTCTATACCGTTAGATTGGCGATATTAAGATTTATAAACTTATATAATATTACATCACGTAAAGATACCAAAGATTATAAGCTGTTGTAAATTTGAAGTATTTACTACAGGTAGTTTAGTTTTAATATCCAAAACTAACTTCCACCATGTTTGAATGATTGTTTTTTTTTTTTTACAAAACTTCTCATTGTAACACAGCCTAATAATTCTTGTAAACAGAATATAATCCATATATCGGATTTAACACAATGTGGTGGACATTACAGCTCCTAATATATTTTTTTACGTCCCAGACTAGGTATATATTGTACCTACTAATACTAACACTTGGTTTAAAAAAAATTGGGAGGTGAATCATCTTGAGCAGATTATGTGTGTGACGTAAACAGAAAGAAATCCGGTAACCAGCGGCGATAGGTAAATTTACAATATAAATACATCATCGTATAGAAATTCTGTAGGCATTGGTTGACGGCTCCGACTGCATAATATGGCACTGGTTACCAGCTCATTTTCTGTTAACTCCTATCTACGGAGAAGCAGCTAGTTGGATTGAATTTAGGAGCACTTTACTAAGCAGCAATATATCTAAATACACACATCAAAAGTGATTGATTTGAAATAAATAACATTTATAGAGCTCTAAAGAAATCTAATTTATGTAAATCTAATCTTCTGGATTGGTCTCCTACCTAATTCCCCATGCCTGTATCAATGACTTATCACCACATTTTGAATAAATTATGAATGAATTCAGTTTTTTGTAAAATATATTCTTGATTGCAATCTTCTAAAATGTACTTGATCCCTAGACACTTTTGATGTGTGTATATAAAAGGAGAAACTGACTGACTGACATATCAATGCACAGCCCAAACGGTTAAACTTAGGCACTTTGATTTAAATAAATTAGATTTTATTTTTTAGAGCTAAAAATGTTCTTGATCCCTAGACACTTTTGATGTGTGTAGAAAGGGTTTTTTATGTTTTTGGCTCTAGTGCATTTATTATTTTCTAGTATTTATGAGGTTCTTATTCTATGCTTCTTATTTATGGGGTACCCATTCAATATTTAATAGTTCTTATCATCATAAGATGCACCCATTCAATATTCACGTGTACATATATTTCAATCAATGACAACCCATGATGTCATTTATTGAAAGATATTGTACATGTTATTATTGAATGGCCCCTTTTCTGGAGAAATAGCTGTGGCGGATTTTAATCTCGTAAAATATGTATAACTATCTGTACCGCGCGGTGTTACTCGCTTTATTTCGTTCCCGTGGGAATTTGAGGATAAAATATAGCCTATGTTACTCAGGAATAATGAAGCTTTCCAAAAGTGAAAGAATTTATCAAATCTGTCCAGTAGCTTCGGAGCCATTCAAAGAAAAAATAAAAAATCAAAATTTTCCTCTTTTTAATTTAGAATTTGGTATGAACTTCGACAGTAAAACGACTTTTTCAAAACTTTGACGAATCAATTAGATTATCCGACTGAATTCACATTGAAAACTACGTGTAGCGTTTTATAAAGCTTTTATACTTAATAGTTTAAACAACGAGCTGAGAAAATCAGTTCAACCCGATAGATAGACGTGGTTTTCCGTAAAGGATAGGCCTTGTGTTATTAAAGGCCTCGCTACACAAATACAAAAATTGCAATGCCTATAAATAATTGTTTCTTCCATCCACTGAGAAACTAATATACTGACGCTTATTTGACCGATTTTCGTTCCTATTTCTGTCTCTTAATGTTATATTTTCTGTTGACAGAATGTCATCAGTGATAGAAGTTGAAACGAAAATCTGTCAATAAAACATCGTGGAAAATTTCAAACAAGTGGGACGGGCCGTCGCCCCGCATGACCCGCGTCTTGATATAACTAGGCAGTGGCGTGCACGCCGTATAAGCAAAAAGACACTGCCTACCTTAGTATTTTGGCTACCCGACCTAATACAAGAGTTATTGCTAGATCTTTTTATGTACTCGCGACATAGGCTGACGAAGGTCCTGTGTTTTGTGGGTGACTAGATATGTAGGTACCTATATTT
>SJJU01070246.1:0-15321 GCA_012932125.1 Conopomorpha cramerella
TCCACCTTGCCTGAGAAATGATGTACTTCATTCCATATCCAAAAATATCTTGCTACGCTGTAAGGGACAGGAAATATTGCTCTCATTAATTCACTATTGCATGTTTTTCATATTGCGGTTTATTCCATACGTCAGTTAGTTTTTAACCGACTTCAAAAAAGGAGGAGGTTCTCAATTCGTTTGTTTTTTTAATGTTTGTTACCTCAGAACTTTCGCCTGGATGAACCGATTTGGATGTTTTTTTTATTTGAAAACTGGTGCTTCCCGTTTGGACCCATATAAATTTGGTTCAGTTCCGACAATGGCATCCATGAGAAAACCACATAATTATATCAAATTTTACTGGTTGAAGTCAGTTCTATTTTCTTAAATTATTGGTCTGAGAGCTTGAGCAGTTTGTTTCTTTTTAAACACGATTAGAACGAGACAATTGTTACTTGAGCTGATAGGTGTGCTTAAGTGTAGTTTCAGAATACGGGTATTTATATCCTTTCCCTTCCTCTTACATAATAATTGTTTCATAACGATTTAAGAGTCCGTTTGAACTATAGATTCAAATTGAACTATCTTAGACGGCCGAGATGGATTAGTAGTCAGTATAACTGCCCCTAAAATTATAATAGCGAGTTCGAATCATACCTACGACTTAATACTTCAGTAATTAGCTAAGGCGTATGTATTTTTCTACCAACACGTGCTACAAGATATCCCAGTGTCGATTGTTTTCTTATTACTATCTTAACAATCATTAGTCATATCACACAAAATCCTTGTCTTTTTCAAGATCTAAGCATACTTAAAGACAGACAGCGGGAGGCAACTTTGTTTAACTTTGAAATAAATTGGCGAGGCCCTCGTCTAGCAGTGGACTGATGAATATAACAAAAATAAATTGTGGTATCTGTAATCGCCGCACTAAAACGCTGCAATTTGAAAAGAAACGTAGCCGATATCTTTCGTTTTATAGATCCGATACAGGAAAGGAAACAGCTATCAAACGATCGATTTAAACGTGGCTGACTGAACTGATAAAGCAAAATTTATTGTCCTATTACAGATTGGAGATTTTCTATCGTAAAGTGCCTAATTATATCTTCCAAGTCATTACCGGAAATACTCCTTGATGATACTAATTCCACCTTATATATTTTGTGGAAGTTACTACTTTTCTTACTGCAAAATCTGAGTAGTGGTTGCTATCAAAATTATCAACCTTGGAGAAACTTTTATAACTTTTTTTATAAAGTAACATCGCTTTTAGTAATTATAAAGTAAAATATAGTCAATAGCGGGGAAAGTCTTTGCGCATTCTTGAAATGGTTAATTTGGAACTCCTTTCTTACATGGTGAATAATATAATTTTTAAACCAATAGTTTAAACCGGGTGTTAGGGCTCAAAGTTAACCAAAGACAAGCATTCAACTGACCTTCATTCAGCTTATGATCAGCTTATCATTTAACTTCGCGCCGTAACACCCGATTTAAACTATTAATATAATATCAGTGTGCGTTTCTTTAAAAAAATGATTCGACTTCATACTAGTCCAAACGATTTTTCAATGGTCCCCTCTATTTATCGTGTTTACCATCATCAAACCCTGCTTCTCTTATCACGACACCACCTTATAATCTTCTTTATAACAAATCAAAAACATGAAAACCGTTTCATAAACGACGAACTTATCCGCTAACTAACATAAAAAAGCATTTATCGGGTAGAATAGAGAAAGACTTCTTTTTTGAAATCGTTAAATAATGACACGATTTTATCTGACGAAGTACGGTGACATTCTATCCTAAGTATACGAGTATAATAGCAGTACTTTCCAACATCATCCATAACATACTCTTCAAATACTATGCAAGGGCTTACATAACACACGTGCGTTTATAAAGACAATTACGACCGGCATAATCAATAAAAGTCAGGTACGCAATAAACATGTGGTTTGGCAAAAACCTCAGCGCATATTTTATTCCGACGTAAAACGTTTCAAGGAATAATTTAGCCGAGATAGTATAGCTATAGACAATGGAGAATTTATTTGGCAGGTGTGGTCTAAACACCTCTACAATTCAGAAATAGATAGAGCTTTTAAGTTCAAGCTTTGAGAACGCTTCGTCGATACCTCAAGTCCTGAATGTAAGCTTAATCTAGACTCCGTTTAAACCTTGACGTCCACGACTAGAAACAAAGCAGACAATACTCCTCTTCCTTAACTTAAGCAATAAGATATCAGCATCAATTGGTTGGCTATTCTAAAAAAGCCGGCGTTTGTGTGTCTGAAATGGCAATTGAACAAAATAATGAGGACCATTTAGCACGATCCCGGGAATTGAATGAATTCGTTATTGTTGATTTAGATGCGAGTCGTGATGGCAAAAGTTTTTATTTTACTTTTTTTTCGCATTCGAAAAATGTCCCGAGGTCGTTGTAACTTTCTTTTTTTTTAATGCCCGCATCCACACACATCGAGCTTGAAATTTTACGATCAAACATGTTAGGTTGGTATTTCGTGGAGTTCGGATTTAGCGAAAAAAAAAATGGCATGACCTCATCGATCAATCGAATCAAATGACAATAAAATACGTATGAACGCACTTATGTATATGAGCCGTAAGATAGTGTCTGAGTTATAGAAGAGCCCCTTTGGCTAACCAAACCATTTGTCATGGACTTGAAAAGTGTTGCGGGGTTTGCGTGTTGAGCATCATTTGATATTACCCAGTGTACATTTAAACGAGACATCACAGAAAATAATTAATTTATAATATAAAGTACTTAGGTTGATCTTGTTTGTGTTGATCTTTCAGTGAGATTTGAAACATCAAATTTTTATTATTAACTGTTTTTGCCCAGTGGAATTACTCTCCATTTATTCCGTTGTTTTGGATATATAAGGATAACAACCTCGGGCGCATTAGTCATGTGCTAATCCAGATTATAATGAGTCTCCCCATCAAGTTATGTCATGATCTGTTCTGTAGTTTTTATTTGGAATTTAATCTAGATTCTTCGGCTATATTCTTGGGATTTATTTCTCTCAGTAACAACCATGCCTGACCTTCAAGGAATATTGTAAAGAACTTTTTTGCAAAATTTGTCCATCCATTCTCCGATGCAGTCCGTTTGCATAATAGCAAAACTTAATCTTGCCATTCCACGAAGACTTTTTTACTATTTATTTTGTCACATTACACCCAAAATACATAACAATAGTAATTGAATTTGAGGTCCCAGCGGCGCCGAACAAAATATCTTCACAGGCAAATCGAATTACTTTCTCAAGATAAAAGAAATGATATTATTCAAATGATACGCCCGCTCTAAATGCACAAAGTACAAATGTAACAAGCATGTCACGACATTCGACACAAAAAGAAAATCCAATTTATAAAACCATTGACTTATGTTTTTCGGGTGCTTTGACTCGATACTTCACCACAGAGTAATTTAGACTCGGAGCAAAAACAAATAGACTTGCAAACTGACATTTAGAATAAAAGGAGACAAGGCTATGTAAAATATGCAGATGTAAAAGAGTAAGAAAATTTATCTTCTGTCCCTTGCTGCGGATCAGAAACTGTCAAATTAGTAGAAAAAAATACAGTTTAGATCCTAGAGAAGTATGTCATTTTCCATACATTTTGGTGCGAAAAAGACAAACTGAAAGTAGTACACGGCAAGTCTAGTAGTGTTTGCCTCGCCCCAAGATGCGACTTCACTAAGAGACAGGTTCAAACGCTCAACCAATGCCTCTTTGAGTACCCGGATTTGTCAATTGATAGCTTCTACCAAACCAATCGATCGACTAATCGAGCAATCTTAGATCGCTCGATCCACAGTCAAACGTCGACTGAGGATTGCTCGATGGGTGTAGTAACACCCTAACATTTACATACCAACCCTTTATCCAGGACACACGCTTGTGACCAAACCAATGAAAAATTAAAATGATGATGAATTTACAGCCGTTATTTGCATGTAGGTTTATTGTTTTAATTAGGTATTAACACATTATATTCAAGCTCCTTCGCCTCTTAAGAATTCCTATTCCAATAATTTGAAAGTAATGCTTCATGTAGCTTGTATGCATTATTCAGGATACTTACCACGAAGAAATTAATATCACAATTGTAAAAAAACAGCTTTTAAATGTATGATTCTATTTAAACGTCTTCGGTAACAGAAGGCACATCGACTTTCTATTGTTTTCTGTTTCAAACACTATGAAATAATGGAGCTTTGTCATTGAGATAGGACTAGTTCAAAGCTGACTTGGGGCATTCTCTGTGTCCGTTGGGGCATTATTGAATTTCTGAAAATGTCACGGGCAAATGCCGAACTGACAAGAAACGTGCCAGATGTTGTTGCCGTAGTATCTATGTAGTTATGTGTATGTATTTCATGATGTTTTCATCTTTATTATACTCACTATCACTTGTGGACCCGACAAAGTCTTTGTCTTGAGTTGAGTATGAATATTAATAACGAATAAGTGTAATTTTCCCGTGCAGTTTTCATATTTTTTCTTTCATTTCATTTCTTTTCTTCTCATCCTTCATAAGCACAACAATAAAGTAAAATTAATTGAAAATAGGTCTAGCAGTTCTCGAGTTATGCGTATAACAATACATATTACGGCCTTTCATGTCTATTTCTAGATTACAGTAAAATTGATGCGATTTCCCACGCGTGTATCGAAAAAAAGAACTATTTTTTTTTTTTTGATAGACAGACGCTGTCTAAAGTCCTAGTGGTTGGATATTTGAACCCACATTCTGGATGCAATTGCTACCATAATTGGAGTGTCCACGCAATGGTTAAATAATTTGTCAACAAACGTAGGTGCATTAATTTACCACCTTCATCAAACTATGAATGTAACAACAAACTACTGCAATAAATTTCTTCTTTTTTTGCATAAATCACGTCTTTGCTGTTTCATAATACATTATTGTGTTGTAATCTCTGAACAAAATTAAATTCAAATCTAACAAGTCTCAAAACAGTAATTAATGGGGTAAATCGACACTGCTAGGATAGCAACTACACAAATTCGTTCATAGAAATATTCCCAAAATGATTTATTCAAATCAGCAAATGAATTGTTATGCTGAATATTATAATACATTTTCCGCTATTTACTTGGATAAACCAATTTAATAGGAGTAAATAGTCCTATTCACCCGGCTGTATCGATCCACCACAGTTTACGGAGAGAGAAGCAGTAGATTTGTACAATTTTAGTTGGTACTTACCTGTCACTTTATCATATCTCGCATTATAAAGGCATGTTCTTAATTTTACAAGTTTGCAACCGCCGGCTAGACACCACCCACAGAACAAGAACATACCGCCAAATGGTCCGACCATCCATGTTAAGTGAGGAACTTTTTGTATGGTCAAAAATTCAATATTTGTTTTTTTGACAAAGTTTGTTTATGCAGTAGTAGTAGATCGGCACCATTAATATATGGTGGTCGGGTGGTGAAGCCATCTGGTGACGGCAAAAAGAAAGCATGTGTCATCATCCCAACCTAACTTTTCCCGTTTTGAGGGTCGTAAGAGTCGACCCAGAGAACTCTCCAGAGGACGGGAAACAGCGCTCTCTGTGAGTTAAACCACGACTACTACGTTGCTTTGTTGATTTTATGAACTATGACTTGCCGGAGTCTGTGTTTCCTGCGCAGTACAGTCTGAAGGTCTTCAAGTGGTCGTAGACCACATCCCTGCTTAACACCAGGCTGGATGGTGGTCAAACACTTGCCTGTCTGCATTAAAAATATTTGAATCTTGAAGGCAGCAGAAATTAGTCATGCAATATTTGGAAACGTGACAAGAGGATGAGCAAAGGTTGGGGGGGTTCCACGCTGAATATTTTGGGCTGCAGCCAAACGCGGAAAACGGATTAGTCGAAACGGAAATGTAACGACGTCTTCTAGCACGCTGGAGCATATTTGGGCAATAGGGTAAATAGCATAGAGTGTTTCGTATGCAAAATTATTGGTACTCTTTACATTTGAGCTCTTACAGCAAGATTTATAAAGCGAACTTATTAACCACTAGTTTTCCGCCCGCGGCATCGCCCGCGTGGACTTCGGTTATATTGCGGTGTAAAGGAATATTTTTGTTTTCCCTCGGGAATAACAATTCTTCCGGGATAAAAACCCTATTATTTAAACCGGACTTCTAACTATACGTCTGCAAAATTTCAAAGCAATCGGTTCAGTAGTTACGGCGTGAAAGCGCAACAAACAAACTCACTTTCCCATTTATAATATTAGTAAGAAGTAAGATATGCACGGTTTTATTCCATGGAAACTTAAGTAAGATTATGAAAAAGTAAAGCTTATCATGTTTTAGGTATTAAGTACATACATGACGCATCGTCCTTGTTTCTGTGACATAAGCGAATGACATATGTATTAAAGATTATAAACCTAGTCTATCTCAATTTGATCTAAAGCCCGTAATTTGAAATTTCCCAAAGATATCTGCTGAATTGATTTTATTTTATTATATACATACCAAAACATAAATTTACTTAACATGTTTGTGTCTCGCTCTAAACGTGTCTGTGTAATAGGGACATAATATGAACAAGTGGCACTTGAGTTTATTGTTTTATATTACGTGCCTAATGTGTCATTGTTTTATTGAAATAGCAAGCGTCATAAGATAAACCGCTTTTAGAAGATTGGGTTAAACCACTTTTTTTTAAACGCAATGAACAAGCGTTTGGCCACCATCCTGTCTGAGGTTAAGCAGCGATGTGGACTACGATGGAGCACACTTGTTCATTAGATACCTATTTACCTGCGACTTGAAGACCTTCAGACTGTAATACGCAGGAAACCCAGACTACGAAAGTAGACTCGAACCACGTGGTAGTAATTAGCTAAAAGGTACATCACATATCTACAGCTTAATAGAATATGACATTTCCTTGAATTTCGTGAGTATTTGCCACATTAATCAATATTAGAACAAAGCCACATTCCCTCTGTATTAAATACCTAGTGTTTGAGGAATAATCGACTATATCATACAGGTATTAAGGCGTACAAAGGCGTTTAAGCCCCCTCGCGCGGTATCAGCGTTCATCCACCTATCGCAAGGATCATTGGATTTCTGAGTAAACATTTTTAATTATTAGAGAAAGATTCACTGAATGTCGCTATATGAATTAGGAGATTACCAAAACGAAGGTATGCGAGCAACTAATATGATCGTTAAAGCTTGCGAGATACATACACTTTACGCCTGTCTCTCAGAGGGATAAGCAAATATTATAGCATACATAGAGACAGACAACGGAACGTAACTTTTTTTTCCTATTGTAAAGTATTGACACAGGTGTTGTTAAAGAGTTGTGTGGATGTAGAAGAGGCGAGTTTTTCCACGATCGTGACAAGTGGAAATATGATTTCTAACTACCTCTTTTTGATACGTGCGCGAATTATTTGTATGTGCGTGTATGTATCTCTATGAACTACAGCCATAATTTTTGTGTCTTTTGATGCAATAAATAACTTTAAAGAAAAGAGAACCGACTTCAGCCATCAAAATTTAACAGATTCTGGTTTGTGGTTTTGTCATGAATCCCATTGTCGGAACTGAATGGAAAATGGCAGCAAACGTGAGACATTAGCATTGAAATAAATAAAGAATCACTCAAATCGGTTGACCCAGTTAAAAGTGTGCTCCATCGTATACCACATCGCTGCTTAACATCAGGCCGGATGGTGGTCAAACATTTGTTCACTGTTTATAAAAAAAAGTTTTAAGGTGGAAACAGACATAAAAATAACGACGAATTGGAAACCTCCTCCTTTTCGAAGTCGGTAAAAAATGGGGTGATCTCTATTCTGCACTTCATCAATTATATGTTACGCGTTGATGTCACATACACGATATTTCAGCAAAAGGGTTGACGCCTGACGCCTTTAAGCTTTTTTTGTGATGACCGGGCGTTTTTTTTTTTTCAAAGTATCAATATTGCTTAAACCTTTTCGATGCCATAATACCTCTTTTAGCCGTTTCGTCTTTTCTGAGTACGTAACATTTACTTACGTTTGTTGAAGGTGAAGAAAGCAAGTCCATATTGGAAGGAGGACACAAGAACGAACGTCGTGCGCCTTGGGGTTGGCTTATGTCCAGCAGTGGACGTCAGTGGGATATGGTGTGCATATTACGAACGGATGAATTCAAATAAGTAAAGGTAACAGTTTTAAATTCACAAAGAACTGCATTTTCCAAAAATAGGTAGTAGTTCCTATAAGATCACCTTTTGAAATTGCGCGGGCCGTCTTTTGAAATTTTACCATCGTCAATTTTCCATTTGTAATGTACATACATTTCACGTCTGTCTCCCAGAGGGGTAGACAGAGACTACAGATCTCCATTTGTCACGGTCCTGACATACCCCATTCGCTTCATCTACATTCATACATCTTTTCATACATGACCTCCGGTTTCTAGTACTCTTCACGCCACCTTCGGCCAGGACATCACCAATCAAAACAATTTGTAATGTACAGTGTGCAATAAAGTACTTCACTTCACGCCTTTTAATCCCAAAGCGGGGTAGGCAGAGGTACTTGCTAAGCAAATACCAACGAATCACCAAGAGTATTTAACCCAACGTGCCAGGGGGTGAACCAATCGCCGTTATAGGGTTCAGACACCTTGTGTGTGCGAGTTTCATTACGATGTTGTCATTCACCGTACGAGCGTTGCACTGCGTACATAGGCTCTGAAAAAGAGTTCCATTGGTGCATGTCCAGTAACCGAACTCGAACACGCGGCCTCCGGATTGCAAGTCGACCAACTGGACCATATACGCTCTCAATGAAGGTATTATAGTATGAATGAATGAATAAACTCTTTATTGCACACTGTACATTACAAAATGTAAAACTAACAATGGTAAGGTTGCAAATGGCGACCTTATCGCTCAGAGCGATTTCTTCCAGGTAACCTAATTCATAAATGACGGAACTTAACATACAGTGTAATGGGTAGTGTGTGTCGCTATCCGGTCGAGCATGTTCTAACCTACTACTAAAATTATAAGAGTAAATAAGTATAAATATACATAATAATGATAAAAAAAAAATATTTATAGTTACGATGAAGAGAGAGGTGTGAGCATTCCGGCGCAGACGGATGGGGAGCCACTTGAGCTTGGCGCGAAATTCGGACACATGGTCGTATTTACGAAGACCGTAAATGAAGCGGATGCAGTAATTTTGGAGTCGCTCAAGTTTGTTAAGTTGATCTTCAGTAAGGTCAACGAAACAGGTGTCAGCATAATCTAAGATGGGGAGAAGAAGGGATTGAGCCAAAGTAATTTTGGTGGCAGTGGGCAAAAAGTTACGCAACCTTCTGAGTGATCCAGAGGCAGCAAATAGCCTTCTGCTCACCTCATTTATATGCGGCATCCACGACATGTTTTTGTCGAAGATAACGCCAAGATTTTTCACACTGTCACTATACGGTATCTTCGCACCGCCAAATATTATAGGAGCAATATTAACCCAGTCTATCTTAGCAAGTTGCCTGCGACTACCCAACACAATGACCTGAGTCTTAAACGGGTTTACCTTCAGGCCGTGGTGCTTACTCCACTCAGACACTTTTTCAAGGTCCTTGTTAACTATTTCAATAGCAGTCGAGAGGCTATCTACTGGAGCTTGTGTATAAAGCTGCAAATCGTCTGCATAGAGATGGTAGGAAGAAGCAATGTTGGATGAAATGGAATTAATGAAGATGGCAAACAGTAGCGGAGACAGAACTCCGCCCTGTGGGACACCTGCAGTCGTGTTACACCAATCCGAGAAAGAATCTTCAACTTTAATTCGCTGCCTACGGTTAAGCAAGTAGCTCTTGAACCAGGGGATCACTTCCGGGGGAATGTTGAGAGTGGCCAGTAAAGCCAGTAACACGTCGAAGTCGACAGTATTGAAGGCATTACTGAAGTCAAGCAGAGACAGCACCGTGACCAGGCCAGCATCCATACCTTGTCGGATATCATCAGATATGTTGATTAAAGCAGTCACAGTGCTGTGACCAGGACGAAAACCGGATTGAAAGGAATTTAGTAAATTATTTGAAGTGAGGAATGAACTTAACTGGCGATGGACGAGACGCTCGAGGACTTTAGACAGAAAGGGAAGAATGGAAATCGGACGATAATCCGTAATATTGGTCGGTTTGTTTATTTTAGGCAATGGAGTAATCTGAGCGTCCTTCCAGTCCGATGGAAAAATACCGGACTCAATTGAAAAATTGCAGACGTTGGTGATAATGGGTATGATGATATCCAGTATGGGCACCAGCATGGCACGGCTAATGCCGTCGCTGCCTACTGCATTCGAGGTAATTTCGCCAATGCATCTTGTGACTTCAGTCTCGGTGAACTTAGAAAAATTGAAGGCGGGGTGAACGGGAGTTGGAGCTGAAAGAAGGCGATTTATAGTCTGGAACTTTGTGGGACCATCAAAGTCAACCGGGGCAGAGAAATGCTGATTGAGCTTATCTAAATCAATGTGTTTATTAACATCATTTTGACGACATTTCCCTACCCCAATGGATCTCAAAAATTTCCAGACTTTCGCCGAATCTCCGTTTTCAACGGATTTATGGATATGGTGTCGCTGCGCATCCCTACACATCCTATTACAGCGATTGCGTGCGGCCAGGTATTTGGATTTCAGCAGTTCATTATTTGGCGAACTTTTTAGTCTTGATTTGGCTCGGGCTTTTTTATCTATCGCTAGCTTAATTTCGTCCGTTAACCACGGTGCTGGAAGATATCGGACTTTGATGGCGCGAACAGGGGCATGGGTATCATACAGTTCCATGATGATTGTGTTAAAAATTGAAATTTGCTCGTTAACATCGCTAGCTGTATGAAACTCACTCCAGTCTATGGCGCGAGTGTCCTCTCGCAGGCGCTCAATATCCATACCACCAAAATTACGTTGGAGAAGTATTTTCGCTTTTGCTTTAGGAGAACGAAGTTTATATGAGAGGTATATCAGGTCGTGATATGAGAAAGCATCAGCGGGGAGTTGACCGTGTTTAACAACGTGGTCTGGACATTTGATTAATATGAGGTCGAGAAGCGACGGTGTGGAGTTTGGGAAATGATGAGTGGCTTGAAGCGGAAGGATTTTAATATCGTTGGCGTGACAGAGGGATTGGAGCAAGTCGGATCTATGATCTTTCTTTATAAGACAAGTGTTGAAATCGCCCATAATAATGGTGTGGCCATACGCTGAGGCATGGTCTTCCAAGAGCTTTTCAAAATTATTGAAATAGTTGTCACGCAACGATGGACTATAAAAAACACCTAATAGAAGTTTACTGTTTGCTAAACATACTTCGACAAAAAGATGCTCGCCGGCTGCAGCGACAGGCGGCTGGGGCGACGCACTGACAACCAGGAACTGGAAATGACTACGTATGTAAATCGCCACCCCACCACCGCCGCGATCCGTGCGATCGTTCCTAACGAGTTGAAATCCTGGTATTGAATATGACGTCGAGGGTAGACAAGGCTCTAACCAGGATTCGGAAACAAGAATAGCATGTATGTTTCTATTGTCGAAGTATGCTAACATGTCAGGAAAATGCGCTGGAATGCTCTGGGCATTAATATGTATGACGTTGAAATTTTTAGAAACGTCCTGAAATTCTGAAATTAGGGAATTCCCAACAGAAACTATATCGGAAGAACTATGGTCAGAACTGTTCAAACTATTTGTATCAGTTAGCTGCAGAAAACAGTCGCCTTGACTGTCATCACTCACGTCCGTGCTCATAATAATAAAATAGATAAATTTATTATAATACTGTATATCCTAATACGACTAAATAATAATAAAATAAATAAACAGTACTTCGACAACAAATAGACCTCCACACACCCCACACAAACAGGAAAAAATAATATTAGTTAAGTAATATCACACAACAATTAAATCTAACATACTATGAACATACTATAATATAAATTATAAAAATAACGTCGGCGTGAAACGGAACGCAGCGATCAGTCCCCAATCGGCAGCCATCAGTGTCTGCCAATCAGAATACTGACAACTAGCTGGCAGTGTCAGCTGTCAGTAGCCGGTACACGCCACACGCAACAAAAACTATAAACGTCATGGATGTATCTATTAGCGGTCACACTACGCCGATAAGTACACACAAATATTATATAATTGATAGTAACCAACGTGCTTGTTGAGGGGGAGACCAACCGATATCGCCGGTATAGGATGTACAAATATTTTTAGATTGCATGTTAGCATCTCTCCCGAAAGGCGACTCTTTGTATGAGCAGATATTTTTTTTGTTTTTTGTGCTTTGCAGGCCCTGTTGTGCACAGTAATCACTGCGACCATGCTGATGCTGATTGTGATGGCCATAGTTAATACCTTTAAAGTTAGCTATCAATTTTGGAGCGGCCTAAGTAAGTATTTTTTGAGTACTGAGGATTCACCACCTCAATACTGATGAGAATACTAGTTTTCCAGAGAGTTGTGGATGTTTGGTGCATCAGGGGGTCCGCACTCAGTCAGTAAGGTGTATAGGAGTTTCATCACGATCATTGGCAGAAGCGACACATGATTTGTGTTTCGGATGGCCCATTTTTGCACATGTGCTGTTTAAAAGCATGTCCCGTTAAGGTTTCACCAGGATCGTAGATTGTGGGCTTTAATTCGATAGCTTCTTGCTGGCTGGCTGTTGTAGGCTTTTATTGAGAGCTTGGGAGTGTTGCATCCCTGGCGATTGTTTCCACTGCGAAATCGATTCTCCTCTGCATTGTTCCTGTATGTGTCTGTTGGCGAGGCTTTTTGGTATGCCGCAAAATAGTTCGGACCCATAATGCGTCCCATCTGCTCCCACCTTCGACAGCTCGTCGGCCATTTCATTGCCGTCGATACCGACATGACGAGGAACCCATCTGATTAGAACAGTGTTAGAATTTGCTAGTTGGTTTAGTACATTCACACAGTTTTCGACCAGTCTGGAGCAAATCGTGCTAGAGTCCAGCGCCTTGATAGCAGCCTAACTGTTTGTATGAATATATATAATGTTGTTATTTGGTTGGAGTTGTAGGTTTAATTCCGCAAATTTGACAATGGCGTATACCTCTGCCTGAAAAATGGAGACGTAGGCACCCATGTTGATGCTTTTTGTACACTTGGGACGCTCTCCATATATTCTGCACCCTACCTTATTGCCGGATTTTGATCCTTCCGTGTACCATAATAGCGAGTCCTGTTTCCAGTTTAGGTGTTTGTTTAACCATTGGTCCCTGGTCGGTATCTTCACTGTGAAATATCTCTTGAAATTGTAGACGGGGTTTATGGCATCAGAGATCATGTTAATGATTGGCGTTTTCATCACTGAGTCCTGAATGGCCCTCAGTGCCTGTGACATTTCATATCGGCTCTGGTGGCGAGTCTATAGACGCTAGTCTTCGCCTCACTGCGCACGTGTGTGTGCAGTGGAGACAGAAGTAGTGTGTCCAGCGCGGGCCCCGGGGTCGTGAACATACCCCCTGTTGCCATGAGACAGGCAGTTCTTTGAATGCTGCGTAGTCGGTCGATTGTTGAAGTTTGCTCTGTTTTTCTGTACTTTACTATTGCGGCATATGTGACTATTGGTCTCACAATAGCCTTATACATCCAGAAGGCTATCTTGGGTTTTGGTCCCCGTCGTCGTTTCCCTGACAATCGAGAGCTCACTCCTAAAGCCATCTTGGCCTTTAGCAGGGTGTTATTTATGTGTGTGTTGCACGTGAGTTTTTGATCTAGCGTCAAAATAGGATGTACTAATATTTTAAATTGCATGTTACCAATTCTTCCCGAAAGGCGAAATCTTTGTGTAAATGAGCAGATACACTTACAAGCACTTACAAATATTTCATTAGAACACGGCCCGGTTGATAGATTCGAACCAAGGATACACAAACTTTTAACCTTATTCCACAAACGTTTAAAAACACGCCAGCGGCTAAATAGTTTTTTAATGTAATTTTATAGGATATGAACTCAACCCTCGACTCGTGCATAAATGTTCATACCGTTTGGCATTAAGATATAAATGCTAATATTGCTATATGAAAATCTGCTCAAGATGTGGCGGTGATGTGGAAATATCCATTTAATTATAATTTGCTTTTCGAGTTCTCTGCACTTTTTTCGCAGAAAAATTTCAAGCTGACTCAGTTTAAATATTATGGTTAAGTTTTATAAATGTGTGTGTAAGGCGAACGCGAGCTTTCGTTACGTGTAATACTTATATACCTATTTAAAATCGTTTTACCTTGCATTAATTCACACTTACAGTAAAAAGCAAAAACATAAATTGAGAGATCTGATCTTATAGATATTATTGGTTTTTTTTTTATTGGAAGACCTCGTAGCCCATCTGGATTCGATAATCGTCTTCATTTTCGGTGGCATTTCCCCCCAAATGATTACGGAAATCATTGGGGGAGGCCCTCTTCCAGCAGTGTCCGTCATGTGGCTGATGACGATGATGATTGCTATGTTCCTATCAGCGGGAATAACGAGAATTGCATTTCGCGTTCCCAGTGCCGCCATTAATGGTCAGTCTAATGGGACATCAAGTATTAGTTAATTTCTTATTCAAATTAAAATTATTTATTTGCTTTCCACAATTTTGTCCACATTCTCGGTCACCGATTATCGGATCGTCCACGACACGGAAACGCTTGAGTTTCCGTGGTTGCGTGGCGGTACCTGAGCGATAAACACAGAAAACCAAATGAGTTTCATCCGTAATTTAACCCATCAGCGTATTCACTTGTGGGTGGAAAAGGAAAGTATTAAATAAATCCCTGTAGGCATTTACGCGATGAACGTACGTATAATTTTATGGCTGGAGAGTTCAATGTTTGTGGCGCTTTTAATTGAGTTTGAGGCTTATGAAGATAGCCAAGCGGTGTACGTACCGGTTTCAATATCACACAATATAAATAACTCATTACGCTCGTGTAAACTCTTATAACTTTCACGTCGATAATATCTTATATGTAAAAAATGATTTGTGAATATAATACAAATATTAGAACACCTAAGTAAATAAGTATAAACCCACGCTCCTACTACCTAGTCGATTAGGCGGAATATTTGGATACACGATGTCTTAGTTTTGTCTTAGGCTTACCAAATATTCCAAATTTAGGTTTAGGTATGTAATAGAAACTTCATCTGGACTAATGTTGTCGTGGGTTTAATTCACTGTTCTAAAACACATTTTTTTTATAGAGTCTA
>SJJU01070247.1:0-61832 GCA_012932125.1 Conopomorpha cramerella
GTTTTTTTTTTATTGGAAGACCTCGTAGCCCATCTGGATTCGATAATCGTCTTCATTTTCGGTGGCATTTCCCCCCAAATGATTACGGAAATCATTGGGGGAGGCCCTCTTCCAGCAGTGTCCGTCATGTGGCTGATGACGATGATGATTGCTATGTTCCTATCAGCGGGAATAACGAGAATTGCATTTCGCGTTCCCAGTGCCGCCATTAATGGTCAGTCTAATGGGACATTAATTTTTTATTCAATAGTTAATTATTATAGTTAATTTCTTATTCAAATTAAAATTATTTATTTGCTTTCCACAATTTTGTCCACATTCTCGGTCACCGATTATCGGATCGTCCACAACACGGAAACGCTTGAGTTTCCGTGGTTGCGTGGCGGTACCTGAGGGATAAACACAGAAAACCAAATGAGTTTCATCCGTAATTTAACCAATCAGCGTATTCACTTGTGGGTGGAAAAGGAAAGTATTAAACAAATCCCTGTAGGCATTTACGCGATGAACATACGTATAATTTTATGGCTGGAGAGTTCAATGTTTGTGGCGCTTTTAATTGAGTTTGAGGCTTATGAAGATAGCCAAGCGGTGTAAGTACCGGTTTCAATATCACACGATATAAATAACTCATTACGCTCGTGTAAACTCTTATAACTTTCACGTCGATAATATCTTATATGTAAAAAATGATTTGTGAATATAAGACAAATATTAGAACACCTAAGTAAATAAGTATAAACCCACGCTCCTACTACCTAGTCGATTAGGCGGAATATTTGGATACACGATGTCTTAGTTTTGTCTTAGGCTTACCAAATATTCCAAATTTAGGTTTAGGTATGTAATAGAAACTTCATCTGGACTAATGTTGTCGTGGGTTTAATTCACTGTTCTAAAACACATTTTTTTTATAGAGTCTACATACAATGACACTGAAATCTGTCACGTCGTTCTTGCCAGAGATATTTAACTCTAATATTCAAATAGTCATTGTTTATCTAGTGATGCCCGGTTACATATTATTATTACTACACACTGTAAATATGACATCTAATGTATACTTAGTTAAATGAATGCAGTTTCAGCTGGAAAAGGTTTCATTATATAACTCCTCCATAGTTTATCCCACTTAAACGCTTTTTGAACGCCCATATAAATCACCTACGCAAATAAGAACTTATTAAGTTACTTGCAGCTTATTAACATAATGATGGAAGAGGTTGCTGTAGTTGTTTACTTTATTTGAAAGCTCTTGAAAGTACATCGAACTCGCCACTCGACAGAAGAAGATAAAGCTTTACACAAAGTTAATAATGATCTCGCCTCCTTTTGTTTCTCTTTGGGGGAGAATTATCGCTAATAGGTGTTTCACCGCTTTAATGATTTTAGCTACTAGCTAAAGTTACAGCTAATCAGAAAAAGATGTTTTGCACAAAAGAAAAAAAACATTTCGTCATTTTCCTTTGATACATTACAGCGCTGAGTGATTGAATTGGTTTACATAGAATACCTAATTGGAAGTGAATTCGTTATTTTGACTTTGACCGTTTCATTTCATTTTGAGAGACAAAATATGGAGATTCCACTTCCATCAAATTGTAGAGCTCGAACGAATCACGAATCAAAATTCAATGTCACTTTTTTTTCATGCTACGCTTGTTAAAATATAGAACGCAAATATAAACCTCTATTGCGTTGCTGCTGAAAATGGGCTTTTCCATCAGACGCTATTTATAAAAGCATTTTCCTTACTTAATCAAATCCCATCTTTTACGAAGTGAAAAGAGCACAAATTGACATCACGAAATGGTGGATAGACATCAAAACATTCTAACAATGGTATTAACGACCTCATTATTTATACATACAAAGCGCCGAATCGAAACTGTCAACACAAGTATGTAGGTATTAGGTATTTTATGTTTATTTTTATATTGCGAGTCACTATACCTATCTCAGGTTGAGGGGGAGAAATTTGTGGGAAATTTTATTCGATGTCTTCAGTAGCGTTTTTCTGAAACGGCTTCCCGTTTCTTGATCAGTCGCTCGGTGAACACCGCGCGGGACGGTTGTCTCCGACCTCTTACGCCAATTCGCTTTCAAAAGATCGCGAACATTGTGACTCACTTTTTTCGTCAGATAATTTGTTAGCTTGAAGTTACTATTCAAATGTTATAGAAAGTTAATGTTTATGAACATCTGTAGTTCTTTAATATCAAGGATTATAATTAAATATTTGTGTGATTCCGTTGTGTTGATGTTATCATGTTAATGTAAAATACATAAGTAGTTTTCGTGGTACGTGATAGCATGATTTAAGAGGTGAGTACATTTATTTTTTATTCTACGAGTATTTCATTGGAGAGACTTCCATTTCAGACTCGAAACAGCACACAAACAGAAAGCTTGTACGATTTTTCCTGTAATTGTGATTTTAAGAATTGAAATTTCAAGGTCGTTAAAGTAATTTTGTTTAAATAGCTTAAGAACTTATTATATACCCACATGTAAACAATGATTATACATATGTGTACATATAATCATTCGTTTATACGAAGTAAATGATACACACAATTCACGCTTTCATTAATTGACGGTAAAATCCTTAGTCATCGTAATAAGGATTATGTGAACGACCTTACAGATAGTGCAACTAGCATAAACGTATTGGTGTGCGTACTGTATTTCCTGATTTTAAAATTTAATATTAAATAATAAAGTGCATTCGAGTACCACTTACAGATTTCATTACATACATAAAGTTCCTACCCCGCTTTGGGGTTAAAAGGCCTGAAGTTTAATTATTTATTATTTATAAATTTAGTTTATTTACCTTTAATATAATGTATGCTTTTATTTATATTTAATTAATTATAGTGATGTCTCCCCTAATTCTTCCGATCGCTTCACATTAACCTGTCATGCCATTCCAAGTCATAACGCGAACTTTATCTGAGCCGGCATTGTTTTCTAAATATCTATCAGCAGAAAGAGGGAACTGACTCGTTTATGATTAATTGTTTTTTATCGTCTTATACCACCAGCCAGTAAACTACATATGAGAGTCCATCAATTCCGTACTAGTTACCACTCGGCCGTCAGAATTTGAATTTGCTGTTTTGGACATAGATTGGCCATTTCAAAATAAAATGCTGCGCTTTAATCGCGTAATCGTCATCACCAGAATAATTGCACCATGTTCGTTGTAGGCTGTATTTTTTATTTAATAGAAGAAATATATTTGGTATCATTATTTATAACAAACTTAAAATATAGGAGAAGGTTTCCAAATTCAGCTGTTTTTTTATGTTTCTCTCCTCATAACTATTCAATGAATGGATTTGCTTAGTTCTTTCCCCATTAGAATGCTACATTATTACGGGGTAATGTCGGCTATATTTTACACTCTCGGAATAAAATGTGAGTGACACCGTGCTGTATCGCTAGGTTTCACTGAGTTGAGTAAATACGTGCAATATTTGTATATATACAGCAGGTATTTATACAGATCAATGCTGAAATTAATCTCGTAATTGGTTGGAGCAGTCGCCCGGCAGGCAGTCGTTACTTTCCTCACTGGTAAAGGAATAATTACCGTTTTTACGCTTTAACGGCATAAAGATAATGACTGGGAACGTTTTCCATTAGGGTATTGCAAACATGGTTGTTGTCTACAACGTGATTGTTACCTACAACTAATAAAAAAGAAGAAATTGTGTCGAGAGGTACTTGAGGTGTAAATCTGTATACAAAGCTTTCAGGGCTACTGGGACAGATACAGTAGAAGTTATATCTTTTGGACGTCGGCAGGGAGTGTAGTGTTCCCTTGGATGTAGTGGCTTAGGCTGCCCCGGCAATAACGCGCGAGTGGTCACCGCGGGGTTTTAGTGGGTGTGAGGCCCAGTTAGGGCCATTGACCCCGCCAGCGGCGGAGATTTTCCCAGGATAAAATATAAAAGGAAGTGTAGTGTTCTCCAAATTGATATAGTCCTATCAATGCTATAAAGTCTTACTAAAAGAATTTTCTTTTGTCCCCAGCGGGATTCTGTGCCTACATTTTACTCTATATATTTTCCTTCATATAGATCTGTATTATTTATTTACATTCCCATGATGTATCATGTACGTGAGCTAAGACGGGTACGTAGTAATACTCGTAACATGTTTTTTTTATTTATGTTATTGTAAAAAAGTCAATCCAGACTTGTATCTAATAGCTATAGATAAAATCGTGGAATTTAATTTAATTTAATTTAGCTATGCTCATGGGTTTAAGTTTTCTTCTTGACACCGAGATATTTGTTACATTTGTCACTTACTCGACTAACTCAACAGTCGAGATGCCATAAAAAATTCTTGTAATCTAGTAAAAGCATAAAATCCTATGACTATCAAAAACTGGCGAATTTCATATGGTTCGATCCCTAATTGCTTTCTAGTCAGCGTTTTAATTTTTTTTTCGATAAAGCCGAGCCAGTGAAGACACAAAACATTGTCAGCCGGGAGTATTACTTAGTAGATAGTCTTAGTGTGGTCATGTTGGCACAATGTACGAAGGTTCCGGCGGCGGTCGGGTGGCTGTGTTGGCAGCTCTGGCTGGCTGCGTGTGACTTGGCGAATTAATTGAAGTTCCGGTGTTAGTGTTTGTGACAAAGTTCGGGTCCTAATTAGATAACAAACCTAACTGTGTAGTGGTCGAGATAATACCCCTCTTGTGGTCGCACCGGGGTTGCCTTTCGTGTAACTACATGCCTACTATTTTAATGTGCGGTCTCTAAAACTTTACATATTATGTTGTGTTCGGAGATTGCGAGAATTTGTATAATGTTCGACTGTTGTTTATTTTCAGAAATATACTTACGAACTTAATTTTATGTACGTACTATGGATACGTGATAAATCCCAAATATACATTTTAGTTAAACGATATATTCAGAGAAGGACTGTACGGTCATCCAATAATCTCATCAGGAAGAAATACTGCTAGTAGTACAACACACACTTCAAATTTTAGACAAAACAAATTCATATTTATTTATATTTTTTTTACTATTTATTTATTTATAATTAACTATAATTTCTCAATCCATACACCACCACCAGGAACCTAATGTGGTTGAGTGTTAAAATAAAATGTACGATAATATGTAACAAATTAACTAATATAGAAAATGACATTAAAACAATCTTATAAATAATTAATAGACATTAATTAATAGATATCGTTTCTTATAATATATACCTGTGTATATAAACATTCTAAATAGTATGTAGGTAACATACATAAAAACAGCAACTATATTAACTAAACTAACAACTACAGATCACCAATATACTCTAGAGATTTTTTTTTCGGGTTGTCAGTATCTTGGACACTTTTAGGAGCATTAAATATGTGATGAATATCGGTGTAGCGTTACTATGCATTTATTGAGTTGGCAACCTTAGTTTAAAAGCCACGCATCAAAAGATTCTGTATTAATACGTTACATATCCGCATAGCATATCTGTCCTATACAAACTAATTGGTCCAAGCTGAGTCATCAGGTTCCAGAGTGTAGGTAAACATGGTTATTTTAGGTTAATTAAATATGCTTGACACTGCAAGTTTGTTACTTGGGTTAATAGTTGATTGCTCAGCGGGTTAATAAAGCCGAACCGGAGTTAACAAGGCAGGTTGAGTAATCTATCTCTTGTGTACTTGCGTTCGCAACAAATATTGAATATGGGACGATACAGAGGAGATCACATTCATGATTGGTTTATGTATCTCGATACAACAAGGGGATAATATGGTTGCCCAAATGTATAGAAAAAAAATTCCTCCTTAGATACGTCTTATAACGCTACGCCTTAAAAGCTTCTTGCTTATTTTAAACAAATATTTTAATCATTGTAATTTTTAAATGGAAAAATATAGTAATATTTTGCAACCATTTTAAAATAATAAATACAGATTTATATCGGCAACAAGCTTCGTCAAAAATGTCATGCCCTAAACAAATTTAATGTCAATAAATTAAATTAAATACATATTAAAAATAATTAAGTCTAGAACATATTAAAAAAGTCCTGTACATTGTTACGCTCGCTAGGCAAACTATTTTGCCATTCTTCTTGCTACAGTTAGTTGTGGTGGACTTTAATTTTAAATGTTCTAGGCGACAAGTCTCTGAAAAAGGCTTGCAAGGAGCTTTTAGCGCATGCTAAAACTACGTCTTGTGATGGATGACGTTCCATATCACAATACAAGCATAAACAATGCACTTGACACACATAAAGGTATAAATACAGCTATGGTTATCGCAAATTCATGAATATTCAGTACTCGCGCGCCCTTGTAATATTGGTATCTCATTTTACATTTGATAGATTTTTGCGCCTAACAACCGAGTCAATGAAAATATGATTATGAGTACACAAGTGTAATGAAATATACTCTGTACCTACCGAGTTCTTAATTAGCACCGTCATCTTACCTTCGCACTGCTCTAACGGTGAGGAAAAATGTTAATAAGATTCATACCGTTACTAATAGGTACGCCTCATTATAATAAAGATTTATTATTAAGCTCAAAGGCCTATTAATCTAGGCCTCGTCGTCGTGATTATTACTGTATAAAGACGCAGGTAGAAATATCCTATTAATATTGTAAATGCGATTTTTTGCGACATGTGAGATGTGATTGTGTATGTTCGTTACTAGTATATTACACGGTAAAACTGTTTAAAGGATTTTTGACGAAACTCGATGAAGAGATAGTTTGAGAGACCTGAAATAGGGCATAGGTTATTTTATGTACCTCTATTTCATATAAATAGAGGGCAACACCGCACCGCACGGCACAAAGAGTACTCCTACATTTAAGTCATAATACCCATAGATACCGGGTAGTATGCAGAAGGAACAGCGTTGCAGAGAGAACGATCAGTCAACCGTGAGTGATCGTTCCCTCAGGAAATCCGCCAGCCACGCGCAGACGGTCCAAAAGCCGGAGCTTGCCAATCAAACTGTCGCGACAGACCCTATCAAATGCCTTAGAGATGTCAAAGGAGACAGCTAAAGCTCCTGGGCCTCGCTACAGATGTGCATGACTCAAGAAAAATGGTCTCCAATCGTTTCGCTGGAAGCCGTATTGCTCGCCGGTCTTTGGCTTCAATATGTGCCAGCGAGTCCTTCAGGCCGTAATGCGAGGGTGACCTGGGTGCGTTCTTAGGAGATGCCAGAGTCCAAGACACGCACCGCCGAAGACCACCGATAGGGTTTCAGTCGGTGAGAGTCCGATATACCAAGTCTCTCGCCTAAGTGATTGAGTATCCACAACGGATTTCCCCTTCGATAAATTGCTTTGAATTATTTAAACATGATAATGGAGCTGCCTAAATAGGCCTTTAGTGTTAATGCGATGTTCTTTAAATAAGCCAACTGTATTTTAGATAGCTATTATGTATGACACATACGATAAAATGCAATGTCACATCTGGAACAATCACTTTCAGCTGGTACAGTGCTAAATATAGTACGTATTGTTATTTTTGACTTGATGTCTGGCATAAATTATATCAATAAACAAAGTGAGAGTGTTTGCCAATAAAAAAATGAGATTGTTGCAATTTTATTGTAAATGAGATTGAGTTGGAGAGCCGATAGAAATGTACAGTATAATGATTAAATTATACATTTTTGTAAGTTTAATCCATATGAATGTGTCATATGGATTAAACTCGACTGCAGTTACAACAGCTATATTTCCTTTTACAGGTAAATTGAAAAGATAGTCCATTCAGGACTGGCTGTCTATTTTTTTATCTAAATGATTGAACTACTCACGAAACAGTAGTAGATATTTAAAACAGTAAATAACATAAATAAACTGTGTTATAGGGTTCTTTGAACGTCGTTGCAATTTATTTTTATAAGTTTAACAAACAAAGACATAAACACATGCTGAATTATGATAATTGTAAATATAAATCACACGTCCGGAATTTCATTTTTATAAGAGATATGTTTGTATTTTCCGGCTGTTAGTGATCCCAAATTCTTCGGTGCATCAATAATGAAAACTAAAAGTACCAGTATATCCCAGAAAAAGATTAAGGAAAAACCCAGTCTGGAAACGGCATCGATTTATTTAAAGTTGTACAAGAAAAAAAATTACACTCTTAAATATTCCGGGCGTTTAGTGCAGTTAGTAAAACAAAATAATGAGAATTTTTACGCTACATCATCACGCCTCGTTGCCAAAATAATACACCCACTGTATATTCATTAGGTGTATTATATTTTGTATTCTACATCTAATTTCTCGACACAAATATATGACCTTCGTAAAGGCATACCAGAAGTGTAACAATGTCAAAATGCAACATACCTACTCGTATCTATGAGTGTACCCACAATTATTGACATCGTGTGTATTTTTGTATCATGGAACATCTAAAAAACATACAATACAGTTCACAGTATTTGTGTTCAGACTGTTAATATATAGTCTCTGGTAGAGGTGACGTCTCTAGTCCCGGTCCTTTTGAAAGTTCAGCATGGGGACATGGGTCTAACATGAAGATGCCTTTTAAGACAATTTATTGGAAGCACTCATCGGCCGACGCACTGCCGCACATGCACAAAATTATTTCTTTATGTTTTTAGATTTGAGTAACTGTATTGTACTGTATACTGTAACTTAAATCTGGTCTATTCAGATGTCCGATTGTCCTCAAGTGTCCGAATACGAGAAATACAAATAACGACTTGTTTTCCCCATAACAATATTTTATATTAAGGTATAATTAATCATATGATCATATCGTAATAATATAAATACTATGTCAAGTCACAACACGTAATATGAAGTCGTTAATATCTATCAGACATATGACGTGATATTGTACATCCTGTATGAGCTGTGTCATTAATTTCCGTCTGTCATTTGAAAGAGACATACATGTTTATGTAGCGTGGTTGAAAAGTTACACATCGAAGAAAATTATCCAAGCATTTGATGTCACATATTGAAGTGATTTTTACACGTGTGTAACAAGTTATGTGTCAATCAAAGTTGGATGAAAATTACTTTTCGCCAATATCTACGGAAGGAGTGTCCCCCTTATTTCCGGATCCTGTCTCGATTCTTCACGCGAAGAACTCTTTATCATGATCGTTTCATATGGAAAATGATATTTCTTAACGGTCATCTTTCGGCTCCGCGAAAGCAATTTTGTCTCCCATTTATATGGTCAACAGATTGAATTCCTTATGCTTTATTTCAGAATATGTTTCCTAGGTAACACATGAACTTCCTACATATCTACGTCATAGGCAAATAAATGGGTTACATATTCAATTTTTTACATATTACATTTTGCAAGACGTATTTTACAAGTAGAGATTCGATGTTTCTGCCAAATCCTTTTGGATAAAACAGGCCATCATGATAGGCTAGTTATGGGTGGCATAAGACAGGTGGATGTAGCTTTGTGCATTGTTCATTCGCATTGCAATACAAAGACTAGCTTGTACCGCGCGGTGAAACTCATATTTTTTTCCGTCCTCATGGAATTTCGGAATAAAAAGTAGCCTACTTCATCCGGGGATAGTGTAGCCCAACGGTAAGGGTTATTTTTAAATCGATCCCTAGTAGCTTTGGAGTTCATAATTGATGCAAACGAACAATAAAATATTTCCTCCTAATAATAATAGTATACTTTTGCTTTTTAGCTTAACTTTTGGACATGCAAAAAAAATTATAAAATATAAATTAAACACTGTTTTAAGAATGGGGTCTAGTTATGGGTTAGGGTTTAAGGTCCGGTAACAAATGGATCTCATTTTCTGGCCTTTAACAATGTAATGAAAGCATACAAAACTCCTATCGTTAAGGGAAACATCTTGAGGAAAACCGCATACTAAAAAACGTATAAACCATAAAAATATAACGGAAGTAGGCCCGATATATGAAATATGATAGTTTACCTCAATCAATCAATAAATACTATCAGGTGTCTATAAAAAAACGGTATTCAATTACTGCAAAAATACATAACAACCTGTAATGGGATAGACAGAGATTTGTTTTGTTTAAGAAAAAAAATATAGACAAAATATTTCCAAAAAATTACTCGAATACTCATGTCCCAGCAGGGTAGGCAGATACTACAGATTTGTACATTTGTCGTGTTGTCTCCACGGTCTTGACATATCGCTATTGTCTCATCCATATTCATTTTTTTTATTTATTTTCTTTAATAAATACTATTTCATTTGCATACATGTTGTCATAAAATTATAATGTTCAGTTTCCGAGTATTTTTCAAGACACATTCCGTCAGGGCATCACCCATCATCGATGTGGTTATCCTTTATGATTTAAAATAAACAGTAATAAATATAATAGATTTTCCACAAATAGTTTCAATATCAAACTCACTTTAATAAATATTACGCGAAGGACGAGTAGCGGATTACCATAAAGTTTGGGAAACGAACCCAACTATTTATTAACGACGTTATTAGAAACTTTGATACGGATTTGCGAGATTATGGTAACATTGATGAGTTATTGCTGGTTCCGTTTATGAAATAATTTTCATGGAGAATTTATGAAGGACAGAATGAACACTTTATTGTTCACTGAACAGTATATCAAATCATAATATTACAATGTTCAATTTTCAGAATGAAAAGTTGAAGAATAAACAACCAATTAATACCAATAATTTTGTGACCTACTTAAGGATGTTTTTTTAAATACAGTTTATATTGTTTCGTTCGACCATTTCCTAGTAAGTTTTCATGATTATGAGTTCTGAATAAATGCGCACAAAGTTTGTATATTATATTATTAGTGCGGCACTAGATTAGTACGCTTCGGATTATGAACTAAAACAAAGTGTTATTGATAAAAATATCTCCTTTGCCTGGTCAGCTACTTTCTTTATATAAACACACGAGTTGCTCAAAATGTAAAATATGTTTCAAGTACGATATCCATGCTAATATATCGTTATATTATTAGGTATAATTTCAAGGCCACTACAGTAAGTTTCGTCGTAAACGTGACTTGTAACATAACATAGAGTCGTTTTTATATTTGTCTAACTGAACAACGCAAAAATGTCCTCGTACTTTTTCTGAGATGTAACGTACGCAAGAATGCTTATTACTAGTGAATTCTCAAGTCTATCAGCACCTTGATGTATGCAAGGATCTCTAGTGAAGTGTGCGCAAAGCATCTAGCTGTCCCGCTCTTAGCGATTTGAGATGTTAGAGATAGCGATATGTGCTCCGACGGCTCCTACTAGGTACTGGAGTAAGTTCCGACTATTCTTGTGCGAGTAATACAACATTCTTCCGGAAAAAACATTTTTTCCTCAGACGCATAATAATATATCACTCGTATCACTATGGATAGAATTTGCTATTGGATTTCCGAACCTTTTTATGCACGGCTTTTACCTTTTTGTATGGTAATTCGACGTGCCATTTAAGCACAAAATATTTATTTGTATTGCTCGTTTTATGGAATTGGGACGAATATACCATGTTATGAATTGTTAAAATAATGTTTTCCTCTGTGCGTGGCGGAACATCTACTATCTCAGTACTATATAGACACAATATAATAGAAATTTATTTCCATAATATCTGTCCAGAATCTATCGAAACGTGTTATCTCGGTTCTAGAAAAAAGATACATAAGTCTAAATGGATCAGTGATGGGGTAGCTAGCACATCGCCTAATAATCGCTTTAAAAAAAGGTCTAGGTCTTTGTAGGTCGTCTTTTAATATGATATAATACTGCTGGTATTTTAATTTTTACGTCCTTGACGATCAAAAGCCTATTTATATTTACATATTTTAAGGTAATCAATGGTATGATGATGGTGTCATATAGTTGTTTGCTGTACCTACAGAAATAACGAACACTAATAACTAAGTATTAACCCAGAAAAAATTCAAGACAAATCCAACGTATAAGCGATTTTTTCAAAAATGTTTAGAGCATCCACAAAATATTTCACCCACGATATTCCGATCATATAATGCAGTTAGGAAATAGGTAATCGATACGTAGGATGTTGTAATATCAGCGGGGTTTGAGAAGAGCAATATTTGCTTTGCACCACGAAGCGGATGTCTTTGAATAATTCATAACCACACCCCAGCTCTAATCCTCCCTAAGTACTGTCACTTGACTAGAATAGAGCAGTTGTTTTTCATACGCGTTCTCTTTAGTAAGTAATTGCCAAAAGAGATTGTAGACTGCAATTAAATTAGCTATTAAACCTTTACTAATATTTACTTTGTCACGCAAGGACTGCTGAATGGATCCGAATAAAACTTCGCAATAACTTCCACACACATTTTCATAACGTAACACATGACACATTTTTTATTACTTAGATTGGCAACTTAGCTTTCACACACTTGACATTTCCCAGTTTAATAATTATTTAATGAACATTTACAACATCCTACATTTCCACGTCCAAGACAACCATTTTCTACTAAGAAATGAGTAAATGAATTTAAAATGCATTTTTGATGTTTGTATTTTGTCCATTTCTTATTCTTACAATGTAACTTTTGTACTCATATGATAAGTGTAAATCAATGAATAAATAAGTAAACTCAGACATTCATTCCGGAATTCCCACGGGAAAGGCACAACTGGTACTGAATACTGCCACTAGGTCTAGTTTTGTTTTAGCGACGACCGAAACAAAGTTTTAGTGTTAGTTACTGGAATGTTATCGTGAATTCTCTGTTCAAATCGAGGTTCAGCCGGAGCGGGAAATAATGGTTTATGTGTTTTTTTTAAGGAAAGAAGATTTTATTTCAAATCCGACGATAAGGGCATCAGGGTTTTATGATGGCCTACTACAGAATCGAGAGGAACTTTTAAAAATCAAATAATCATCGTACTTCTTAATGTCGGTTATTTTTTTTTTAAATTATTCATGTACCGAATACATTCATTAGACTCTTACCTACATACCAAAAACGAAGGTCTGAACAAACTAATCTCATTATAATGGACGCTCATCGTAAGTACAAATTGAAATGAGTTAATTTAGCCCTTTCGAGAACACTTCCCTCTCGACGACGTGATAACAATAAAATGGTCTTAAGCTGAGTGGCTTTGAAAGTGATACCTACTTTATTTACTTAGTTACACCCAAGCTTTAGGCCGCTCAAATACTAACTTAGTAATGGTAAAGTGTACTTATTTAGACCTTTATGGGCGTTCGTGTCAAGAATATTTAAGTATTTGCACAGGAAATTTGGCAACAATACTAATGTGTCCTTGGCAACTACTTCTGATAATTTACCAAGACTTTATTTTAAAGGTAGATCGGACTAGGAACGGACGATTGTCACTAATCACGTCTTGTAAAATGGTATCAAACGTTGTAGGTACGTTAGCCCATTCCCGCGAATTCACTTGCGTAAATTTCATTAGTATACGCCGAGGTGTAGGCATCGAACCGGGGAGCTCATGCTCTGGAGCCAGTCACTCTCATCGCAAACTCTTCACGAAAATGTTCATGAAACTCTCGCAGATTCAATTCCTTTTTTTCTATGTAATGCAAAAACATTGTACTCACATTATGTGGAGTGGTATTAAATAAAAAAAGAGTGTATTTTTCTTAGTTCGTGTTTCGAGTAATTTTGTTTACGCAGTAGGAGCAATACTTATCTCAGCGGGGAGGATTCTTGAATCTCGTGTGCTTTATAAAATATTTTTAGCTCGCTACAACACTAAGTATGTTGGCTATTTACGACAAAATATGTTTTTTTTGACGGAAGGTTAGAAGCAATAAATACAAAAAGTGAAAGGTATTTTATTGTTTATGTAACTGTATAATTTGGCATTGAATTCGCGGAGGAAGGCACGAGGCCGACCATTGTAGCGCGCTTTTGGGGAGGCCTATGGCCAGCAGTGGCTAACATGAACATGATGATGATCGTAATAGTAATAATGCTTAATACTGTCTGTAATAAATACACATACAAAAGAAATTAGAATTTTTTTTAAGTGGTTTCTTTTTCAATTAAGAGTATGATTTTAAATTAAAACTTAATGTTGGTAGATAGTAGGTACTATTCTAGTTCTTCGTTTGTCGTGAACTATGAATTAAATATGAGTACCAACATAAATCTCGAAACAAACTTTTATATCATAAATCATTAATACATTTTGTAAAAACGTTATCAGTTGATTGTAAAAGTTTTAAAATAGTTTATGTTTTGTTTAGTCAGCGCATTTAAATAAAAGTTTGTTATTTAAAAAAGACAAAATGTTGACAGAAAACAAAATGTTAATTTGAATAAATTTTGGGTACTTAATATCGAGTGTGTTACCTGGCTACCTGGCTCTCATGAGTCTGTAACATAGTTTGTCAATTTTTAGGAAGGATGATATGTGTATGACTAAAATATTTATACATAGTGAATTACTGAAAATAATGTCGGTGTGCATTGTACATGTAGGTACACTGTTTATAGTCATTATATTTAGGTTTACCGTATGTTTAAATCAAACGGTAGCTGATTTTCATGTGCAGTTTTTCAGAGATTCACTCTAAACAGTCGTAAACGACAGTCGCCAGCTGAGATTCAGTAGATTATTTTGAGATGCTCTGGATTGCTCGAATCCTCGTTCACGATCGTTTTTTTCGTTTGAATGTTGTTTATTTCCTAAGAAATGTCGTCCCAAGGGCCCTTGTTATCCTAAGGTTCTGTCCACCACGTTTTGGGAATTACGGACGTGTATGCATGCATTTGTATGTAAGGGTATGTACGTTTCGTTAAAACCCGGTCACTTAGTTTTTCCATGAAGAAAGTAACAAACCATTTAAAGCACATATTTCACAATTAGTAGGAAGGAAATTATTGTGTAAAGGAGAACTTTCTAAACACTTTATTTTTGAAATTTGTTTTTAAACAAGTACGAGAGAGATCCGGATAAATTATTCGCCCTCTTCATACAAACACAGTAAACGTGGAGGTCGATTTTGTTTCTTTCCGTGCATTGACACCTGCATAAAGGGAAGGTCTACAGAAATAGCAAACTAAGACTTAAAAGGGTATTTTCGAATCATCCGGTATATGGAAACAAAGATTAAGTAACCTACAAAAAGGTTCGGGTGATACTAAAGACGATACACCTTAGATTTAGACAGGTAATTAATATTTTATTCTTTTATTTCTACTGAGTAAGATACAGCAAATAATATTCTATATATAAATCATCGCTTTATTAAATGGACAAAGACTTAGAGCCTCCATAGTAAGAAGTTAACGTTATATTGTTGTCCTATTTATAACATAAAAAAATACAGTTTCAATGGACCTATTATTGGATTGTTAATAAGACGGTAGGTGCGAGGACAACAATACATTAATTTAACAGACCACAGCTCAGTTCCCAAAATATACAGATTAATTTAGCTACCTATTTAAATTGTTACATAGATCCAGATCGCCGGTACAGTCAAGGACAACCGATCTTGAAATTCCTGAGTTTTCATAGGTACAGTTCGCCAATAATCTTTTAACGCGTGGCTGAAAATAAATCTAAGGAGATAGAGTCTTGTTTCAACGGATAAAAAATCCTACTAGACTACTCAGCAATTACTTGTGGATTGTAAACTTTCAGTCATCTTAAAAAAGCAGGATGTGTTTCGCAACGACACATATACGTTTATGGATAAACAAGTGAAGACAATAAAAGTTTTATTGTTATCACATCGACGGACCTGGGACCATAGCAGGGTAACCCATATTTTCATACTTAAACAAATGTCATGAAAAGATTGATAACCATGCCATTTTTAAAATGACTGAAGTATTTCACTTTGACTGTCCTTTACTGCAGGTCACAATCACTCAGTATTGGTCCAAGTTACCACAATACTTAAGTCTGCGGCACCCGATGACTACCAACATCGATAACGCGATCGTTACGATCCTGAAATTAATTTTCGAGAAAATGGAAAGCTGATAGGAACATTCTAATAACCCACGTAGCCTTGATTGATTATACCTCGTAATGTTGTTTTCATTTACAATGTCAGCATAACATTAATAAACTATTTGTGATCCGTGATGTTACCAGCAGCTTAATCCGCGTATGTCGTTCTCCGCAGCATTTCTGAATAAAATATAGCTTGATGAACCGTGGGTACTTACTCAGAAAGTGCATCGGTCTACCCGCCTTTGGCTATGAACGCCGTGAAGTGTGTTTATTGTTATTAAATTTAGCACGTTGTGTATTATTCTTACTTTTTGCAAGAAAGATTGCCAAACATTCACACACATTTTGGGTATCTATGTGGGGGATGTTTCTCTATTTCTATACGGTTTTTTCAGTTTTGTTATTTCGTGGAATCCAAGACAAGTGTAAATAATTACCTCTTCCTGTGTCTATGTTCTAGACATGTGCGTGGGTAGCATGAAGTAGTTACCTACGTATGTAATTCATCATATTTTAATATACCAGGATTTATGTAACCGTAGCCATATTGTGCTACGCCGTAGTAACTACGCGGTAGAATGAGCCTCGTAGACGTGTAGTCAAGTCAAGATTAATTATGTCTTACAATTTAATCCAGGTACCGAACAGTAATTTTACGACAGCATTTATGTGAGCTTATTTTGTGCTCTGACTTGTTCGTGATTTTGAACTTTATAGGCACATACGAAATACTAATATTATTTTTTTTAACCGCTCCTGTGTCGCTAATGTAGAACTGCGTTAAATATTTTGAACTCTCTTCGCCTACAATACAATCGAAATGCACTAAACTTCCCTCAATGTTGTATAGGACAAGTTTACTCCACTGTTTGAATATACTATTGTTTAGGCTGCTATGTGTATTTGGACAATCACGAACTAGTTATCATTCGAGAAACAGACCGACAGGGAGTGTGTGGGGACCTCTGAAAGGCTTTCACTCCAAAGTTAAATTGTATACAAATATTGTACTCAACGTTCATCACTTACTGCTGTTGACATATTGCGACTGTTACTTCTATATATACCTACACAACCTATATATACTACTACACGCGATCCACACAATATCTTATGACGCGTGGATACTGAATGTCCTCGCCACTCCTGTTTTTCTCCCTTCCTTGGTTTCTTTTGTGTGCTTTGTTTATGCTAGTATTGTGATAATACTGAGATAATACTTTATATAAATATACTTATAATACCCTGTTTTGGTGAACGTGTTTACACGCACAGTTGTGCTGTTTACTCACTTGCGATTATTTTAACTGCGAAAGTTAAAAAAAAAAATAACTTTGCACCATAACGATACTTAGGCCTCATCTAGGGACAATTAATCCACTTAATTCGTGGTTCATTATAGTACTTCTAGTTCTCTTTAGAGTTACACTGTGATTTTCACGAAACTTGTACGGAACCCCAATAATAAAGTGAGAAAACAAATAAGCGTCGTAATTTTCTTCTAAGGATAAATCATGTTACAGTACTTTGTAATTACAGTAGTTATTTTTCATCAAAGGAACATCAGAGAGCATAATTGGATTTTCATGAGCACTAATTGAGATTTTTTACTCCGAGTATTTTGATAAAATCCTATCAATTTCCATTTATTTAATTTTAACGATATTGATATCAGATTTCGACTTAATTCAAACTGTAAGTAAATTCGAAAAAGAAAACAAGTACTTAATTCAGTATTGAAAATAATTTAAAACACAATACCAATCTAATATGATTCGTATAATCTGAATTTCCGATTGAGTCCCGCTTTCATTGTTTTAGATTTAAATATATATGGAATTCTACTTTTCTGATAATTTTATGAATTCGTTTTACCTGAAGTGAAAAATTTCGTTTTGTTTTTTATCAATGTATCAAATGTATAAACAATGTTCTGTTAATCGTATAATTCAATGCTTTGTTATTAGTAAAATACAAGTATATTGTCTACAAATATTTCCATTTTATTTGTAACTAGTGGACGCCCCGCGATTTCATTCGCGTATTTTCAGTATTTCATACAAACTATAACACCATCTATATAGAGACGCGACCAACAGGATCGGGGTAAAAAGTATCCTATGTCCGACTCCCGGTTTTAAGCTACCTCCCTACCAATTTTCAACCAAATCGGTTCAGCCGTTCTTGAGTTATAAATAGTGTAACTAACACGACTTTCTTTTATATATATATATATATGGATATTCTGAGAGAACAAAATACATACTAAAATAGAAATAGGTTTGTAAATCCGTCGGAAGATGGATTTACTTGTAGGTAGGTACAGTTGGAATGATTCGTCAGCCTCACTGAGTAATTATCGGTTCCATTTATATGTTAAGCTTTCGACGTCCCGACACGTTCATTATTCGCCTGTTGGTTTGATTATGTCTGAGGGGATCGCACCGTGTGCTTCGGTTAGATAGAGTCGATCGCACAATTTACAATCGAGTTGCCTCGTGGATGACGAGCGCACCAGGTGTTAACTCTCGCAACTGATAATCGTAATATTATCCTGGGTTATTTCACACATGGTCACCTCACTCCATACTAGGATAATCTGTAGTATGGATGTCAGAGAGTGGTGTACTCACATATCTATATAATACGTATGTAAACACTTTCATGACTGTCTGTAATGCAGAGATAGTAGATCTCCACCTATCCAGGTCGTTCCTAACACATTTCTCTTGCCTCATTTACATTCATCAATCTCTTCCTACAATTCGGTATTTAATAGGTAAGTACTTATTTTTTTTTGTCGCATTGAGTGAACCTATGGAGGTCTTTCACAGTAACTATAAATACTAATTAGGCCGGGGAGGCGGAAACAGATCCTCGACCATTTTCCGCGAGACAAGTGCCCCGATCACGTCGTGCTGCATCAGTTGTCTAAATTGTGTTTATCTCTGAGATCTTTGCTCACTGATCCAATATACTTTCAATCCCTTTTAGTGCTTTATTTATTCGATTGGATCTTTTTACTGTTATAATAATTCGTTTAGCAAACAAGTCTGGATCAATGAATTTGGAACTTTATCTCAAATTTCTATGTAGGTGCCTATTTTTGTACGTAATTCGGACCCGAACTTATAAAATATGCGGCGGAATAAAAATGGGGTAAATTTGTTCCTTCGTCGTAATTTAATTTCTTTGCCCACGGATTCGATCCTCCCTAGTTCGTAAAAAAATGTTTCTGATTTCAACCCAGCATTCGAAGATATTGTAAGCGCACGTTTACTGGACATAGTTATACATATAACACAAATAATTGCAAGTGAAAGAAATAAAAAAGTGATAGCATTGAATTGTACTAAATAATTGTATTTAGGGTTGTGGAAATAAATAAGATATTCGGAGACTTTAAAGTAAGTACGCCGTCGTTACGGGATAAAATAATAATATTAATATCGATACTATATCATTATTGCGTTGTTATAGTTTTCTAACTGTTTATAAAACTTTTTCAAAATGATTCTTAACATTCTTCTTATAAAAAAAATTTCGCACTACAACTAAATGAAAGTGAAAATTGTATGAAAAGAAATGTTTGCTGTCCATTGCTTCTGGAACAAGTTTGACATAGATGAGCAGGGATACACTATAAATACACTGCCTAAGCCAGTATTGTAGCTTTCGTATATACTATACTTAAAATAAAGCGTATTCAGTTTTAGAAAGCTTCCTCAGCATAAGAAAGCGGCAGATAACAGTGATAAGGCTCCAAAGCGCCAGTGAATCGTTTAAAGCTCCGACCGACTATGATCATTTTTTTATTCATTTTGTAAGGACCCTCTGGGAAATGAGGAAATGTACTGGTATGAAATAAGAAAACATGGTCCTTAAGATACTGCGTACTAAGAAAGAAGTTAATTTACGTTGAACCTATATACTTTTTCGGTCGTCCTAAGTAAGTAACCCTAGGGCGCTTCCACAATCCGGGTCGTTGGGACCTGTCTGTCAGTAAGTGTGGGCTCAGTTTCCGCCTGTCACACAAACGTTTTATTCAAGTGCCGGTCCTTTAGATTGTTTATCCGATTGTTCTTAATTACGTTGCTAGATTTCTTGTTTAATTGGACGGAGGTGTCCTGTCGCTGCCTTTTCGTTGCTTCGGGACTTATTGACAAATTCTTACCTAAGGTAGGTCTGCACAAGAAACATTTTTCCACCTAATGGTTTGAGACGAGATTGGATCCTTTGATCTACATATCTATTGATCTACCTCTATATCGTTTTTCGACTACCTATAAATATGTTTTGGGATACGTAAGTCATTAATAAATCTCTGAGAGGGGTTGGAAATAAAATTAGACATTATATTTCATACTTCACGTGACGGCAGGACGAGTATACGCTACAGCAGACCTAGCTACTACCTAATCATGTTACTACGAGCTAACTATTACAACGACCGAAAAATATGACCAACAACCGATATAGTTAACATAAATAACTCTCCATATTTTTTCGAATTCATCTTCTGTACCTATGTATGACATTATTAAACATACCTAGTCAATTTTAAAAACTAATTTATTTCCTCATGCATGAAATGTTAGTTTGAATACCCGTTTTATTTATGTTTGTGACACCTTCTGTCAAATTTCCAAGTCTGATGCTGTCGCGGCCTTGATCGAGTTTATTTAAATTCTATTGCGTCCTGAATTTGGTCTATTCAAAACGCATCACTGAACATGAGCCAATAAACTGGTTTGTAGCATGGATGGTTTGTGATTTAGACATTTCGTGGTACGAAAGTTGTACCGAAGGCTTTTAAATTCCAGTAAGATTTTATTTTTTCTTTATAAAAATTAGGTAGGTTTGAAAGAAAAAAATTGTCCGCGATGATATTTGATACTCCAGAAACTCCAGGTTTTGGATTACTGAATTATTCAGTGAGCGGCTCTAGTTTAGTCGTTACTTACTTAGTTGGACTTGCTTAGTTTCAGATCATGTCAATTGTAGAAATTTGAAACACAAAATGTTTTACCTTTTCCCGTTCTTTTAAACCACTGTAACAAGTGGTTGACTACTATTCTGCCTGATGTTAAGCAGCGATATAGTATATGTAGCACATTTGTTCATTAGATACAGGTGTGTAAGACTGATAGGCCCATCCCCTGTCATGTTAAGTTAAATACGCTTAGTGATTCGTCAGAATTTGCTTAGCAAGTACTACTATGGGGGATTTGAAGGCGTGAGTAGGCGTGTATACACATATACAAACATATACTATTAGCTACAATTAAACACTCGAGCATTGCGTGTTTGTCTATTGTAAAGTTTACGGTTACGGAAGAAGTGGTACAATAGGAGTATAACAATATAATTTGTGATGCCCAGACTTTGTTCCACTTTTAAAAAACACAATGGACGTAGTTTTCGAGCGGTTGTATTTCTTGAAATTTTCCTGTGAAGTTTGTTATTATAGGAGATGTTTATGAACTTTGTTTTTCCTCGTTCGTAAAGTTTCCGATGGGTATAAAATTACCAGTGGGCAAATAAAATTAAGAGGTATTTAATGTTAGTCAATGCAGTAACGAATTAGTATCTCTAATAGTCTGCATTTTTCTTTCAATCCACCGAATATGTGTGTGTTTGCTTGAACGTGTTCTCTGAATGGACTACTTCTAACTACTCGTACCGTCCATCTTTTTTAAAGAAAAAGAGAAAGTTGCGTATTCTTAAGTACGATTACTTAAGAATAACAAAATGCTGTAATATTAAAAATTTAAAACGGGTATTATACTCGTAGCGTGAAAATTAAAATGCTCATAGTAATTAAATGTCCTGTTTCTTAAATGTTCTGCCAACCTCTACTAGGGGCTATAGACGTGAGTTTATCTACATTTGTAATGTATATTGAATAACAAATTCTCTAGCTCGAAAAATAATACGACTACACATCCCGATTTATTTATCCCGTAAAGGATAGGACATTCTCGTCGTCACCATTTCCCCGTCTCGATACTTACCGAAATGAAAACTTTGGTTGATGAGAATCCAAAACATACCTATTCAGAGTATCTCCGCAGAGGTAATCTTTAAAGACGTCTAGATTTCAGTAAATACCTACCATAAGAATGTTTTATCTGCTCAAGTTTTTTGGAGATTGGACACTTTGAGGCGAGAATTTTTACATTTTATTTTCATGACATTAATATTCTTATAAATGAAGAATGAAGTTGAGATGTAATGCTTAGGTTACGATGTACTTATTACGATGAAACAAACTTTTTACTTGTTCTTTACACAATACCTATAGTTCAGTGGAGTAAGGTAAGAAAGGAGGTTGTCTTTTACGCCGTGCCGTAAAAACATACCTATACGTTGCTACATTTGTTATGGAAAAGTTTGAGTAGAATGTAGAGAGAAAATTCTCGGACCACTTTAAAAAGTTGTTTAAATCTCGAAACCTACAAGAATGGATTCAGTCACACTGCTGGTAACAGCAACGCTGTCTCTGAAATATTTAGTTAAATTATTTTTTAAGAAAGTCATGATAAGAGTGCAGCTTTTTGGTGTCATCAATCAACATTACCCATAAAAGCTATAGTAAACTAGAGTCTTTCAAATTTATTGTGAAAATCGCACCCTAGAAACATTATTTCAAGATGTTACATCCATAAAATAATTTGTAAACTAAATAGGGCTATTTAGTAAGACGCACAAGTATTAGGCATTAGTTACTGTCCTCCACAAGTGTTGAAAGAAAAAGTGAACCATATTGCAGGTAATAACAGAGAACATTCGTGGCCCAGCGTGACAATACTTCACGCGTTCGGTCGACATGTCTGGACGTGACATACCGAAATTAAATTATATATATATATAAATTAATCCATATTTCCCTAGGTCTCGCGTGAACGGCTGCACTGCTTTCGCTAATTCTTGATGTGTTGTTGAGAAGGTTCTTATGAAAGAAAACATTAGGAAAGTGTGTGGAAAATTATACTGATTCGAAATTCATATTCATGGTTTAGATAGGACAATGTATGTCGAGTCAACTAGTTTCCTATAAAATATAACAGGATTGACGATTGATAGGTGGACGGTGGATACTATTGTTACTTAGTGATATTAAACTAACTCAAAGATGTTTTTATTAAAAATGATGCCAATCAAATGTTGTTCTTAATACTAAAACTAACCTAGGATATTATTATAATATATTAAGTTTTTACTGGCCAAATCCGAACAACATTTGATCAATCTAATTCACAACTTGACAAAATCACAATACATACATATACGTCACGCCATTTTCCCAAAGTGATAGACAGAGGCCATAAACTCCCAGTATCATAAGAGGCAATATAAGTAAGTTGGATATTATTGATAGTATAAAAGAAAGCAATTAAATTAAATATGTATGTAACACTTACGTTACTGGAATAGTTTCCTTTATATTAGCGGGCAGTTATGTTAGATGACTTATCCTTAACCACTTTCAATTAATTAATCGCCCTTAGTACAAACACAGTTTATTCCGAGTTATGACCTAAACTCTACTTCCCTCTCATTCTGAATCTAAGCAGTAGAAAGTAACACTAATGTTGGACCAAAAGTAAAGTTAGACCACGTTGTATAATAAACTAAAATAGACTCCTACAGACTAATCCACGTGGCTTAATATTTACGAGTAATTAATACTAATATCCACATAATATTGAGTATTGTGTGGTGGAACTTGGCACGTGCCGTTTGAACTGATAGGTACGTATATAGTCTGTTACCGGCAGACGAGCTTTTATGTCTGAAGTGGTAAGTAGGTACATTATGAACCAATTTTATTTAGGAGGCGTTCTTGGACATATCGCAAAGAATAGGTTCCTACCTACTGAAAGTGAACTGACATTTGGCTGTGCTTCGGCATGAATGGCACAAAGTGAAGAGTCCATTCTAATGCTTAATTACGATATACTTATTACGATGAAACAAACTTTTTACTTGTTCTTTACACAATACGTTTCAGTGGGGTAGGGCAAAAGGAAGTTGCCCTTTACGCCGTGCCTAAAAAACATACCTATACGTTGCTAAATTTGTATTAGAGAAAATTATATCTACTTCCAGTCAGTAGGTATGAAAAAATATTTCAATGGATTTTCTTGTTCAAATATTTGTTTTATTGATAAAAACATCTACTTAAGTATGCGGCCGATGTCGCCACATCGCGATTGTGGAATCCTTCAGCATCCCGTTGGACGCGGCAAGTAAGCATTACTCTTGCGTCAACAATTGGAATACCACGCATTTTTCAGCGTTCGACTCTTCTATTGAAAGTAACAATTTTGATGCGTACATATTTTATTCAGCCGTAAACAGCGCACAATCTATCGCTGATAGACACGACATTGATTATTGATTAGTTACTAAACGATAACAGTTGTAGATTATTTATCTTCAATAGGGACATTTATAAGCCAGAGCTTAAAGGGAAAGTTGTTTTATTAAAATAACTAGTGTGAGGTTTATTGCGTCCGTAAGACTGGGTTTAGTTTTCAATGTTAGCAAATCTCTGCTAATGATACGATGTATGATTCGCATATCAGATTCGAAACAATTGTGAAGCTCACTCATAATATTTTTTTTTAATTTCATCGATTTTCACATTTGGAGGGAAAAGGGGAGGGGCGGGAAGATCATAACTTGGCTTACGAAATAGATTATAATGTATAATTTTATTTTGAAATTCTCACGGAATATTGTATTATAAGATCACTGATATAAAATTATTTTACGTTGTTTTGTTTCGGTTTGGAACAAAACATGATATTCTTAACCCTTTCATTGAAGGTGTTACTACTGCCATATAAGTACTGTTATTACGGATATAAAACGCGTTTATTGCCTGCGAAAGGGTTAATACCTCTTATCATTCATGAGTATGTATTATGATTAGATGTAGGTAGGTATACAAGTCCATGGCTTTCTATATTTAGAATATACATATAATGATTTCTAGTACTGTTAGTATTGCTATAGCTCTTGTGATAATGCGAAATATCTACTTTCCTTTCAAAAATTCACGGAAAATAAGTACCTACACTTACGCCTTTTAATAGGCCGTAATTTCATATTATTATGTTCAAAGCACAGACGAAAAGTAAGTATGAGACTTCAGACTTGCACAACGGATGCTTAGCTTGGAACTAAAACCTTAGCTGCATTCTTAGAGATTCTGTTGCTAGATCACTAGTCCAAAACGGCCGAAGAAATAAAAAAATACCTCTAAATACAAAATTCCAGCTGATACTCAAAACTATATAGTGAGATATTTTTTTCGTTTCCGGACGTTGATACTATAGTGAAAGTTGCTCAGCAGTAAGTAGAACCGGCTCTAAAATTATTAATATATAATAAAGTAGTACCTAATACAGGGTGATCCTTAAAGTCCACTATACGAGTATTCTGTAGACCCTGTTAAGTGCATTTCAGCTAGTGCCAATGTCACACAAAATGTCCAACTCCCCATACAAACTCAAATTCACAAAGATCATTTTCGAATTTGTTGCACATTTGAATAGTAGTAGCAATTCGTAGACTTCGGCTTGAAAGCGTATTTCCAAATCGCCCTGTATTCCTATATTCACGTTATCTAGATAGTTGGTAATATTGCCCGAGAGAGATTCCTTGAAGTTGGCTTTCATGCAACACTTAGTATGCTGCACACGTCCTGGCAAGAGGCGAGGGGAAGGGGTGCCTACACTGACTAGATAGATTGACTAGTAATGACCAGGGCTGTCAATACGTTCAATACAATAGACCTGATCAACTTTACTTTGGTCTAAAGACAAGTAAGTAGAGTAACTTCATGAAATTACCAATACCTTCGTGCTGGGTACCTTTTACGGTTCTATTATGAATATGGTTTTATTTTCTATTTATGTACAGAACAGCTGAAGCGAAAAAGGGACCCAGTTTCATTACCATGATAAGTAATTTTGTTTTGTTGGGTAATCTTATATCTATAGAATTCCTGACTGATTCATTCATCACTAATTCATCAACATCAAGGGATTGCCCTTGACCCTAGAAAGCTGATTTTTTTCATCCTAACGTTGGTAAAAGGAGAAGGGGGGGGGGAAGAAGTTAATATGTGAAAAACGTTATTTTTGGAGTTATGGTTCTAAAATTTGCTGGTAGTTAATATATTAATACTGGAACTGTGCAAATGAAATCGCGGGGCTTCCACTAGTTAATAATAACAGGACAATCTCTACCTAATCCGCTGTTATATTGTAACAGAAGTGACTCGTACGACAATATGAATAAGTAATAAACTTATTCACCAGCTATTACGTTGCAAAGCGTGAAAAGTGGTTGTTATATTTTTGGCACAAAGCCCGTTACGGGTATTATCTACGTATGCTATATGCTAGCTACATAAAATGGTGTCATATTCCAATAACAATAGGTACTTTGTTCGGTGGCCTTGATTAGGAAATAAAGAGAGGGCCTGTGGCCCAGTGGTCAGGTACGTGGACATACTGTCCCGAGTGTGTGAGTTTGAGACCTACTGTAATAGACGTGTACCAAGGAAACTATTTTTCTTCATACGGTGTTGGAAAACCCGCATAACACAACATAACAAGATGAGTGAACCCTATAACGGCGACAGTCCCTACCATGTTAGGTTTAATACGCTTGGTGGAATAGTCAACTTTGCTTTGGAATTAAAAGGCGTGATATGTGTACTGTACTATTTATTTTATGAACATACACATTTTGAAGTTAAAGAACTACGTTAGTTGTGTGAAAATAGTGGAACATTGCAGTGGGTGAAGAAAAAATCCTGTACAGCAGCAAGGCTCTCACGGCTCAGTTAGGTTGTTCACTAGTTGGTTTGTACAAATATGAGTAAGTATAATACTTTATCATTTGATGCTTGTCACTGACAGCTGCGGGAGGTGCAGTCGGGCATAAGGCCAATTTAGCACACGATAACTAATTCATTATACTCGACTTTTCGAATATCTTCACTATCGGGTGTTCTCATCATCGTTGGTTAAATATTTGTACTTTTAAAAGATATCGGTTTACTCAGCGTGTTAAGGAGATTTCACACCTGTAATAAAGCAATAAATATAGCGTAAAATATTTCATGAAATATGAAATATTCCGAACAGTAATTTTAAAAGTGTATTGTTGATTCTGATTTAATATACACACATCAAAAGTGTCTAAGGATCAAAAACATTTTTGCTCTAAAAAATCTAATTTATTGAAATCAAATCTAATCTTCTGGATTGGTCTCCTACCTCATTCCCCATGCCTGTATCGATGACTTATCCCCACGTTTTGAATAAATTATGAATGAATTCAGTTTTTGTAAAATATATTATTGATTGCATCTTCTAAAATGTACTTGATTCCTAGACACTTTTTTTTTCTTTTTTTTTTCCTATGTCATGTAAAAATAAGAAACATTTGTTATGATTCCAATTAAAAAAGATTATCATTAAAACATAAATCAATTAATTTAGCGGATTGTCGGAAAGTATGTAAATGAAAAGCCAACGTCATTTAAAGTAAAACATAAACATGTCAATATCTATTTGAAGATCTACATGAGAATTAAATATAATTTCTATGACCTAGAATACTTCTGCCAATTAATTATTTTAATCACGTATGATATTTACCTATGACGTTTATTACGTATACTATCGAACTAACTGATCTGATTTACATTACAGTAACTGTTATTGTTATGCGCGTATAATTAGTTTCCGTGGGAATTTCGGGATAATGTCTATGTCCTAAATTGTAATGTGTACATGTTGTAATCTACCTTGCCATCAATTTTCATTCAGATTCGTTTAGTAGATTGACCTTGTGAGATGGAACAAACATACACACTAACATTACTTCTAATGGTAGTAGGAATTGTAATATTATAAGTACTTACTATCAAGAAAAAAAAAACGACTTCGAACCCGAAACCAAATGGTACGAGTAAATGCATTATTTTAAATGGTTACGAAAACCCTTTTAAAAAAAGGGGTAGCGTCCACCATAAAAAAAATCACTTAAATCCAATAACGCAATAAGTATGGCGAAATAATTGCGTAACAAACATACAAAAAAAGACGGATTGAGAACCTCCTCCTTTTTTAAATCTCTAAATTCTATGAAAGATACTTTACACATCACGTACGTACCCAATGTGAATACAGCTTAATTGAAGTATGAGGTACGTTTCAAGCACGGTTTATTTGCTCGGTTTTAGTGAATTTTCGTAGTTTGTTTAGGTCATTATACCTCGTTAGCACTTCGACGCGACCGCTCGCTTCTAACCAAAACTTGTAACTTTATTTTGTAGTTAGCTACGATTTAGGTTAGGCTGGATATTAGACACTTATCTAATTTGACCCAAATTGATTCTGTGAAAAGTGACTCTTTCTGCGATGTACAGGCTCGTAGCAAATTTGTGTTGAAATAACAGAAATAACGACTTGGTGACCTTTTCATGCTTCCATCGTTTCAGTTCACATTAGAACAGAGGGAAACAACAACATTTATCAGTATTGCTTTCGAAAACTTCTCGAAATCCGGTGGGCGTTTGCGTCCGGATTCCCGGGAAATTAACACTAAATTCAACAACGAAACTTTACTGTTTCTATATAAGTATTACGATGTTTGTAAATGTCAATGGCTACGATACCTTCTTTACAACAGACATTAGCCTACTTGGAACAAGTATTTTTGTACTGGGTTGGCGTAGAAAATAATACTAAATGGATGATTCATAAAAGTCATTTTATTATGCGCAGGAATGACTGGACTAAATACACATAGATCATGCCATCATGATCCATGTGGGCCGAAATTATTTGTTTACATAATTTGCGCAATAATAGGTACTTGAAGCACTCCTAAACCCGTTCTCTCTGGGTCAATACGAGTAGAAGGTACCTACATATAATAGCACAATGAAAGAAGTAGTCAAAACCAAAATATTGACGTTTAGAAGAGGACAAAAATTTAAATAGTATCCAAACGTCAAAAGGTAAGTACACTGTACAAATAGTGGTACAAATTACACTATTAATTGGTGTCTCTAGTGGGTATCACTAGGCTACCCGGCAAAATTAGATACCAATCATTTGAACCACCATGTTTCTGAACATTTTTATGCTTCGAATGGTATGTGAAGCTGTGCTTCCGGTTAATAGTCATCACACAAAGCCCATTAAGAAGCAAAAAGCTGGAAGCTCTCACGTAAGCGACTTGGGAAAACAGGACGAACGGGATATGTTAGAACGGACCGAATGTATAAAAGATATATATAACACGTAGTTACAAAACGTTCCTTGTCTTTGTGGTCGATATTTATCTACAGATCATATAAGTATGTCTTGTCTTTGACAATTTTGTAGTTTTGTCATGGATGGACGCCGGAAATGAGACCAAACGGGAAGCATCTTTTAAGAGAATCGTCTAAATTGGTTCCCTCAGTCAATAGTTTTAAAATAACAAACTTAAAAAATACTGTCGCATTGAAGACCACCTCCTTAATTTTTTTGAAGCCGGTAATTTCTATTACTATCTACTAGTAGATACGCGCCCGTAATGCTAGGTTAGGCAGCGTTATGATGACTTACCTACGCCATTTAGCTGTAGGTTTATCTCCTAAGTTAAGTAATATGCCTGTGTATGACAGTACCTACTCAGCTTAAGAGTACCTAACAGTGATATGTGGCACATCTTATGGCACAATAGTTCCTTAAATACACTTCAAGTCGCTTGGATTGCTTCTTACTTACTTGCTTGTATTGTCTGTATTTCGCCAATAACATTTTCCCGTTCCACACCAGAGCGCATAATGCCCTAAAATAATACTAAGGTTTTCCGTGTGGTTATATATCAACCTTTATTGAATGCAAGTAGGAAGAAAAGACTAAGAGTAACGATTTTAGTTGTGCAGTTTTGAACTACTCTTATCGGATTAGTAATAAACCATTTTATCATGAAATCCCAAAATCCGCTGGCAACGTAAATTACTTTAATGAATCCTCCTCTCCCGCTATAAAATACATTCTGAAACTAATTTGATGACATTAATACCCTTGTCGGGGTTTATTGCGCTTTGCTCGTCTAAAATTATGAACTAGGCAATTCCTTGAATTCACTTTTCAGATTATCATTATATTCATGTGAATATATTATTCTCCCTTCCCCACTCGGCAAGAAAATCTACATCATCTGATACACAAATTTTATAACAAATGATTACCATTAAATTAAGATGCGTTATTTACATAATATTATTATAATATTTTGTCATAGATTTGTGAAGGGAATTAAAGATAATGAAAAGTGTTTTTAACTTTTACAAAATGCTGAACGGAATTTCTTTTCTTTCGCAGGAAAATGTGAGCTACAGTATTTAACGCATCACGGTAAGAAGCCAAGAGAATCATCCAAGATGGCGGGTATATGCGAAGCTAGCAAGGTATTGTTGCAGATGTATAGAAAATGGCACGGATATATTTCAATAGTGATATGCATCCTCGGCTGTGCCGCCAATACTGTAAACATTGCTGTGCTCAGCAGAAAGGAGATGGCTTCTTCCACCAATGCGATCCTCACCAGCCTCGCGGTCGCCGATCTCCTCGTCATGCTCGACTATATACCTTTCGCCCTTCACGTCTACACGAACATCGCGTCGGCACTCCACGTTGACTCCTACGGCTGGGCAGTGTTTGTATACTTCCATAGCATATTCAGTCAAACCTTCCACACAGTGTCCATATGGCTGACCATAACACTTGCTATATGGAGATACATCGCGATAAAGTTCCCTCAGAAGAATCGAGCTCTCTGCAATCAGAAAAACACGAAAATCGCAATAGCAACTGCGTACGTCGTGTGCCCCTTCTTGAGTTTGCCCATTTATTTTGCGATGAATATCGTGTTATTCGAAGGGAAAAACTCCACGGCAAACACAACTGATGGAATAACAAATTCCACGTTGATTGAACCAAGAGAGCCGCAGTACGCTGTCAACATGACCAGCACCGCTATATTCTGGATGTACAGTGTATTCATGAAACTCATTCCATGTGTGGTCCTGTCAATATTGAGCTTGTTGTTAATTTCAAAAATGAAATCCAGTGACAGACGAAGACAGAAGTTGTTGAAGAAATCGGTGATTACTTCAAATGAGGTAAGTGATCATTACTACTGCGATATATGTATAAATAGATACTACTGCAAGTTACTGGTTAAAAAGGGCACTATATTTTGCAAAAAGATACAACTTAACTTAATACCTACGTATTCTCTTCGCATTTTACCACGTCCGCTGTGCTGTAAATATAGTAAGATTAATGACTTAAAACAATATCATCTTCAGTAAATCACATATAGAGCAAGTATCAAGATATAATACTAGTGCTTCTCAACCTCAAGTTATTTGTTTTATCCAGCTAACGGTCGATCGATGTATGTAACGAGTAGGTTTAGGAAATCACGAGAAATTATTGTTTAATACGGTGTGGTCAAAAAAATAAACCAAGTATTTCCCTCTAACTCGTAAAATATTGCCACCATCCGTCAGGGAGTAGTTCTGACTTATGAGAGTTTAACTGTATTAATGCTTTGGGTCCGAAAGTCAAGGCCGAGATTGATGACCTTAGTAAAAGGAAAATATCAGTCTGAAACGAAACTGATACCTACATAATACAAGGCGATTTTGGCGAACGGGAATAGTCGTAAAGCGTTGTTACGACTGTACTTGTAAACTAGTAGTACTTTCGCCTGAATTTAAAAATAAATAAAGTTCTGTAGTATATTTTTTTTTACTAATTATTAGTATATACAGTACTTTTTTTTAAAGTTTAAAGAAGCAGTTAATGAACAGGTTTAAATAATTTTTCACTTTAATCATTTCCTTTCTTTGAAAAGAACAGCATCATCATGACATGACGACTGTTTTACATAATGTAACGATTTTGAGTACAAAGTCGAAAAAGGAAATTAGTTATTACCGAAAAGATTGATAATAAGTTATTCTGTCCACGACATTATTCATTATTGCAGTTTCGACGCACGATTACTACTTAACTAGTAATTTAGTTTATGCGCATAAGGAATCGTAAAATAGGTCTACAGATATTCGGTTCCTATGTTCCTATTTCAGGATTTTTTCCTTCACCGTTTGCAGCAAATACGTACATAGAAATAACTTAGGACAAGCCCAGGGAATTCCCGACTTAAGCCACCCTATTATGTAATTTAAAAAGATAGGCAAATTATATTATTATACTTAATGCACATAGGTTATTATTTTAATGTTAACCGCAGTGATCTCTTGATAGAAAAACAAACTATTTCTACACTTCGTCATTCATACAAAACGTCAAAAATTATTAAACATTATGAAGAAAGAAGATAACGGTTATTTAATCTTGACTTAGTTAAAATTCACGTACAAAGCCAGTCTGTTATGCCCACAATTTATGAGATACATACGAAAAATAATCTCTTCCTCTACTTGTGGGGTTTTATAACTTGTTTGTTGAATTTTAGCTGACGTTCAATGCAACTTATATTTAAAATTTCGTCAAGCCGTTACGTTAATTACCGTACCGGTAGACTCGATCGAAATCTTATCTAAATAATAATAAAACATGATAAAATAAATATTTCGATTCAAGAACATAAATCCGGAAAATTGGGACAGTCGAGTACTTTGTTAATTGGCAAATTTAGCCATTTTAGCGAAATGTCACTGACCCCAAATGGCATTTCCCGAGTGTAGCCGGGTTTTGGTCTAGTTATTGTATGTATGTGCTGTGGCCCTGGTCTGGAGGTTGCGGGTTTGAGACTTGCTCTACTGCCCGTGCACCTTTCAGCTCAGAGCCTATGTAGTGCTGTGGGTAGGGCCCAAGGCTCATACGGTGAAGCATAACACCGTGATGGCACCCATATACCACAAGGTGTATGAACCCTATTACGCCGAAGGGCTCACACCCTGTCACATTGGTTTAAAAAGTTTCTTAGCAAATGCCTATGCCCACCCGTATTAGAATTAAAAGGTGTGAAGTGTATGTATGTATTTATGTTTTACAGATAGATCAAATAATTTAATAACCTGTTAGACTGCGCGTAACAGGACCCCGAGCAATGGTCTTGGAAACATTGTTGGTCATGTAAATATGAACAACTTTTGAGCAATCCACTTCGGTAGTTATTACAGCTCACCAGCCCTGATTAAATTCATTCCTTCCGGACATACAATTTATTCATTATACTCGATTACTTCCATGAGTCAAGTTACTTTTATCTTATTTCGTATTCCCTCAGTACATTCGAAGCAAGCCGTCAGCGCTGCTGTTGTTTGAATTAATAAAACACCAGACGGCCCATTCATAATTGACGTCGGGCCCGAGTAATTTTGTGGTACCCAAAGCTAAAACAAATATTTATTCGACAATGGCGTTTGAACCGTTGGTGATGGCCACTTCACTTCAAAAAACACTTGAGCATTCGACTGAACAACCCCTTTTTGTAATGAAAATAAATTGATTTTCCGAACGCGTTATAAGTGAACGCATCCAGTTGGATAGAGCAAGTTGTTATGATATTGTACATTCTATGGATGATGTATTCAGCACACGCCTGTACTTTGTGTGCATCGTCTTTGCCCCTAGCGGGGAAATGCATCACTTTATCCAGGCAATATTAAATGCGATGAAGCACAAGCGGCCCCTTAGGATTCTCAACAACACGAAATACGATGTACCTACATCGCCATTAGACGTTTCAAGATGTCACGTGTGCAATAAGTTCTTGTGAGAGCAATGTGCGACATGCGTGGGACTGCATGGCGTGTCCACACGTGACAAACGAGATTTAATATAAAATGTAAATGCTAGGTGTATTTTTTTATTCACCCAGTCAAGGGTTATGCGGTCGTTGTCTTGATGACATTGCGGGACATGAGTGCGGTAGGGTTCGTTTGTTCAGTTCTTAAATTGTATTTGATGTTCCCATAAACACTCCACACTTCAAAGGAAACGGTCTGAAATGAACGACAGTTACTGTAAGTTTTGATAGGGGAATGGTGAAACGTTTACCGTAAGTGTCATAAGATTGATAACTGATAGAGTGGCCAGAGCTCAAGTCAAGAGCTTGTAAACGGGAAGTCCCGGGTTCGAGTCCGGTTACTGGACGTGTACCAATGGGACTCTTTTTCAGAGCCTATGTACGCAACGCAACGCTCGTACGGTTAAGGACAACATCGTGATGAAACCCGCACACCACAAGGTGTGTGAACCCCATAACGGCGATGGGCTCACCCCCTGTCACGTTGGGTTAAATACGCTTGGTGAACCGTGGGTATTTGCTTTAGCAAGTGCCTCTGCCTACCCCTCTTTGGGATTAAAGGCGTGAAGTGTATTTATTTTTATTTTTTTATTTTAGATGGGCCAAACTGTATGTAATGTACTTGATTAACTGTAATTAACCTTTAATGTATTTTTCCACATTTATCACATTTCGCTACTTATACTCTTAGTTACATAAGAGAGAACAAAACCTAACTATGTTAAAACACGTATTGCTAAAAAATAGACTGAATATTCACAGAGTTTAAAAATGTTCAATTGCTCAAAATACACTAACTTTATTAGTTATTAATATTTTACAGTTAAATCGGTCTGACGAATGAAATCCAAGACATTGAAATATTTCTAAATTTAATTGTTCTTTTGCTTTCACCACAAAGGGGGAAAAAGCTCGGCTGAATGAAGACGGCGGAAAGCGCAGCAGCGGCGGCCGCACGGACCGTACTACGCGCATGTTGCTGGCTCTTCTTGGTCTCTTCCTGGCCACGGAACTCCCCCAGGCCCTGTTCGGCCTGCTCGCCGCGCTGGCGCCGCACCTTTTCCTGGACTGTTACTACACTTTTGGTAAATATCATTTATATAGTGTCTTTGAAAAAGTATGCGGTTCTAATTCATAAACGTGACGATTTCAAATACAATGAGAATTTGGTATAATTGCGACGCTTGTCTAAAATAACTACACGAAACCGGCGAGCATGTATCAAAGTATGAACGTGGAAGAAGCAACCATAGCAGTAGATACTGTACCAGATTGAGATCGAGCATAGATACGTTACCTTATAGATACGTATACCTTTTTTTTTTTTTATTTCGAAGGGGAAATCCATTATGGATACCCAACCGCCCAGGGCTTGACTGGGTCGGACTCACACCGACTAAAACCCCTCCGGTGGCCTTCTGGCCGTGCTTAACGGGTGACTCCGGGATCTCCAAAGAACGCACCGGTGTCACCCTTGCACTGCGTCTTGAGACGTGCGGGGGACTGTTTGAGCCCCCGACTTATCTGCATTTTGCGGTGCTGGGCTGTAGCAGGGGACCACACCTTGCTACCGCCTCTCCTCAGGGGTTGTTATGGTTAGGTCATCCAGGCCCCTGCTCGGGTGACCCACAACCCCTATTTCGCCCCCTTTAGTCGCCTCTTACGACAGGCAGGGGATCCGCCGTAGCCTTATTCGACCTACATGGTACCTACTCTTCTCCACAAATGAAAACAAAAACTATCTACCGGAACAAAACAGATATTTGATTCCTACTGAAGCCAACGAAAAAGAATTTTCAGAATGAAAATACGATCCAATAACTGGGATTTGTTTGCCCAACAAAGTTTGTCGATTAATAGGGTTCAGTAGGTATTGAATTTAATACGTATAAGTACTACTATCTCTCTGAAGTTGGTTATAATACCTATTGGGTTGACTAGTCTTCGTCGTGTCGAAGAGTTAATTCATTCGAGACAATTTTATTTCAAAAGTAAGCTTTTTACTTCTCGTTTTTTCATTTATTTTAGTTAGGATTCAATTACAGACCCGTCTTGTAATTGTTTTTATTGCTTAAAAGGCAGAATTTGAAATAAATTGAAAAAGGATCATTGTTTATATTCCATTATTAGTGAATTCCTTACTTACTCGCTCCACTTTCATATCGGAATTTGCAAAGGGTTTACGACGACGACGGGATGGAAATTCAAATAAACTAAGTTATCTATGAAATTCTAAGGATTGACTGACCTGGATACATTGTCTTTCAGTCAATACTGATTGCCATTACTCTGTAGTTCGGCAAGGATATGTTGGCGCCCGATTTCTAAATATTCAATGTGATTTAATACTACTTCTGTATGTTTTATTTGTTATGCTTGTATTGTAAAAATATGGAGAATTAACGATACTAACAACATTCGATTGGCTTAAAATTTTGTATAATATTTTTCTAGCCACGCGCCAAAAGATCTTTGTAGGACTGTAGGCAGATATTATGTGAACCGTGTTACCATATCCCAGTATGTTGCAAGCTCAGTTTGTGTACTGAATGTCGATGAATCTGATTGCACATGATCAATATCCAATCTGCACTGCGTTGAAGTGTGAGCAATATGAGCTTCTGTGTACCTACCACGTAGTCATATTGTGTAGTGAGTACCTGCTACAAACGTTTTCATCAACAAAATACGTTTTAATATGACATTTATGAGAATGTCAAAATCACCCCCTCATGGGGATGAATTCATTATGTTGATCATGGTGGTGATTAATTACGACTACGGTGATGATTCATTATGATTATGGAGGTGATTCATGATAGTGATTATGAAAATCATGAAGGTGATTTTTGACATCGTCAACATTTCATGAAAATGATAATGAAATTTTCTGATATTCTTCAAGTACTTAGTTGCAAACATAAATTTACGTCCATAATGTCTTATGGAGGTGGCAGAGCCTACTCTCATGTGTATACTTTGATTATTTGACGGTTAGCTGTGATTGCCTCTATCAGTCTGTCTTCTCCACTTTACCCCGGATTTTGTTCGGTTGAGGTATGTTTTGTGGCAGTATTGACGGTTCTAAAGCTGGCCAATTGTTTGTTTATATTAAATTGTTTATATATAAAAAGATGAAATCAAATTGAACTACCCCGGCTCTTTTTTAGTTTAATCTTATTTATAGAGGTATGTTTTCCAGTGCGATGGAAAAAAGCTAGTTTAATTACTAAAGCCCTTTAAAATATTTGAACTGAATTTGAAACATTGAATGACCTATTTATTTACTACCGAAACACAGCGTCTGATGGTTGCCATATTTATTGCATAAGTAGTATAGTTTGCATAATTTTGATTACGTTCATGTCTTTTGTGGCACTCGAAAGATTGAAGTAAATCGATTGATTTAGAATTAAGTGTGAAAGTGTGGACTACGAATTTAGTACGTAGATAGGTACTGAAATGAAACAAAATTAGAAAAATAACACTAACGCCTTTTTAAGTTTAGTAGGCAGAAGCACTTGTTAAGTGAGGGGATTGAATTTACTAAGCAAAGTGTATACATATGTTATAGCTGGATTCGAAACCCTAAGTTACGGTTTCGAATTCGGCCAAACTAAGCTATGGGAAGAAAAAGGTAGGTACTAGGTTATATAATGCCTCTTTCTCTCCTTGTCCCAGACCACGGCACCGCTTTGTTACTAAAATGAAAAACATAATCTCTTACGTTTTTGTTAACGCCGTTCAATGCAAGGCTCCTTCATTGTTGATATTACACTGTAGAAACGATGGTTAAATAAGGTATTAGTTTATTCAGAAAATGTATTCTTTGGTAGGTACAAGAATTTGAGAATAAAACATTTCAAAAGAAACAAGGCAATAGGTATACATATATATGTATACCTAGTGCCTTTTTTCTTTTGTCTGTCTTTTCATGTTTACACATGTTTATTATATATTTGTATACATATAGAAACTTAAAAACTTTAAAAAAAGATCGGAATAATCCTTAATTAAACAGCAACAAACGACGTAGAATGCGACAAGTCTCTTTTGGCGCGTGGCTAAAAGTTTTTCATTAAATGAAGACAACCAAGTCTTCTTATGATGTATAATTTTCCATGTTATTACAATACAAGAATACACAAATACCCGTAGACGTAGAATGCGACAAGTATCTTGGCGCGTGGCTAAAAGTTTTCAATTAAATGAAGACAACCAAGTCTTCTTGTGATGTATAATTTTCCATAATATTACAATACAAGCATACACAAATACCCTCAAACGAATCAAGAATCAGGTAAGTATAGGCGTGGCAGGAAATCCTAATGAATATTCAGCACACACACACACACCAAAATATCCTTGTCACATTGTAGGTTGATCGGGTCAGCTAGTATTGTAAACATGATAAGGCGCATTTGCTCCCACGGTACCGGTGCATCGAAAGCGGTAACTGTAGAGAACCACGGTGCGATCAGATGTTGGATGGGTGACTATTTCGAACTGGGGAATTTCAGAGCGCAAGTCCTTTGAGGCAACGCAAGCTGTGGGTTTCAGGTATTGCTGTAATAGTAGTTTCGAATTGGCGATCTTAGGACGGTAGACCAGTTTAGTACGCAACGTATAATTATCAATAAAAATAAGTGTACGCCGAGCCCACCATTCAGGAGAACTGAAGTATTTCACAATATATCACTCAGAAAGTCAAAATACCGTTGAAAGATATTTTTCTAATATAAATTTCAAAACTCATAACCGTTTACTTATTCATTTCATTTACTAGGCTTGTATTTTTTTACGTAGAAGCGTTTTCTCTTCGGTATCGTTAAGAAAATTCTCTGGTCGGTTTTGTTTTATTTCTTTGGCTGTATTACATCATCCGCCGCGGTAATAATATTACCTGCCAGCAGGGATACACGGAGCACGTGGCGGGAACAAGGTTCTACTTAAAGACAATTCAGTTATATTTCTCCCGAACAATGTACTCGACGAGGGAAACACTGCAGGAAATAAACTAATAAGAAAATAAATTACTGTCGAGAATGTTATGAAATTGTGCAGATGTCGAGTGGCAATAAAACCCGTAACTTTTCTTACCTTTATTTTCGAGACAACTCGAGAAAATAAGGAAACGTTTCATCGGAGATGTGAAGGTAGTTTTAGTTCCGTACTGTTCAATTGATTAGTAAGATAGATACAATAATCTATTCAACGATCAATGATAATAATATCTTTGTATTTCAAGAATAAATAGTGGAGAAATATACAAGATAGTTGTGTCCAGGAAATTAAAGATGCAAAGAAAATATACAGGAAATTAAAGACGCGGATAAAGAAAGATTCAGATTATTCGCTATCCATTGAATGTCATGGAGAGAAGAACAATAAATAACGAGCATTTAAGTCTGCAGTTTTTGCTATTTGAGTAATAATAGGCAAAGGAAACCTAGGGTGAATTCGTTTTAACGCTATGCTGTTTTTTAATGTTGTCATAGTAAAGTTTTCATCTCTTAACTCGGATAAATTTTAACCACACTGAAGGAGTTAACATTTTTAATAACGTTTTTCGATAGGTCCTGTTATCTAGAGTTCAGAACGTGCAATACATATGTGCAACAGCAATATGAGCGACAGTTATACGTAGGTATTTCATAGTTGTTTAAAATTATTGTCAAACAAAATTATCATCTATAACAAACTCATTTAAATCCGTTGACAAGTTACAGTATCTGTCGTGAAAATCTTAAATCTGACAGCTGACACAGGTCACAGTATGTCGCAGATAAAAGATATGTTGTATAGTTACACTGAATAAAGCTATTAACCCTTTCGGTGACAGTATGAAGTAGTGTCAGTGAAAATTTAAGCTAATATAACTTTAACGTATGTATACACATTTGTTTCACGTATGTATACGAAAAATGCGTTTTAGAATCATTTTTATTTATGTTACAATAAGTTTTATTTCTCACTTCAGGCCACAAAAGTGGTTTGATGCCAGTTTCTTCCCGGTTCTTCTGGCCAGTAAAAGCAATTAATTCGAACAGGGGATGTTTACTTTTGTTTTTAAAATCATAAATTACTTTCATCAAGCTGTATGTCATACTACTGTATATCTGTATGTAATAGCACTTATAACGATGAAGAAATAAACTATTTGATTTGGTTTGACTAAATATAACAGAATTTGATAACGGCCATGTTACATTACACTATTGTATTTTTATTTTATTCTATTTTATTTTATTTTATTCATAAGGCACATCAACAGAGTAAGTACATACAAGTTAGAAAAAAAAATACAATCTTAAATATCTTATACTTACACATGTTACAGATATGCACAACATTTATGAGTTTACATCTCTTCATGCCTCAGCGATCGTCCTTGTACATAATTAAATTAAATGATCATATTAATATTACACCAGTAATTGAACCATCACGAGTGACGTGAATTTCCGTTATTTACGACGTTGAAGTTATTGGCATCAAAGAAGCTCATAGCTACCTTACAAACTTGCTCAGCGAACTTTGGGGAAGGGTGCTTGATTACGTTCTCATGAATCATACATATGTTGTTCCGCTTTGTAGGATATTTTCTTCTGCAATGTTTTCGTATAGGAGAAGTTATGCTTCCGAATAATTAGATAATCGCAAGGTCGTACTTAATTATTACAATGAATAGAGAGTATAATTATGAAGGATGGATTATATTGATAGTGTCAATCAAAGTGTAGATTATAAATATTGCAGTCCTATTTGAACAAGACTTCTGATCGTTAAAATAATCGGCTGTCCGGCCGACCGATCATAAATTTTTTGGTTTGCAATACTAATCTATGCCATTGATCGGTGGACTGTTCCGACGAACGATAAAAACCGAACAATATCTGGAAAGCCCTATTTTCCGATATAATAAACAGATGTGAGAAGAATCTGTACTAAGAACTTTGCGTAGATCTTTATGCCCCACTATTGGCAGAATGATCTGACGAAACTCTATCTTCAAAAACTTCTCAGTCTATTTGCTTACACTGTAGACAAAAAGGCATTTAACTCTATTCCCTATTTATCAAAGGAACTCTTGAATTCAGTTCGTTAAACTCTGTTAGAAATGTTGTTTTCTTCATCAAACTTAAGTCGTGGGGCGACATCACAAAGCTTGCTAAACCACCACCACTAGATGGATAATTAACCTAGTTAAAAGGGTCTTGAAAGTTCTTCAAAACTACGAGCCAGATAATTAGTAGTCACGAATATTTGCTTCTAAAATAGGAAAGTTAGTGGCTGGGGTATTGAAAGAAATGCTTATGACAAATTCTTACCAAAGTTTACTGCCTGTCGTCGAGAGCGGAACATACAAAGTTTTATTCTGTTCGCCGCTAGGATGAAATCGAATTAGAGCTTTGTCTAGGGATAATAGTGTTGTCTGCCGTCTGGTATTCGAACTGCGATGATATTGGATAAAGTTTCCGAGAACGCTCAATCCTCGTTAAGCTCTCAATTTCAAAAGAAAATGCATTTAGGATTAAGGTCGTGATCACTTTTTTTTCATCGGTAATGAAATTAAAAGTTGCATACTTAACAATTCAATTGTAGTTGTTTATCGGTTGATGAAGACAGAAAGTAACGACCATTATAACTTGAACAAATGAATTTGTGCAGGTGAGGTGATGGACCTGATGGCTTTGGTGGGTTCGGCGGTGAACTTCGTGCTTTACTGCAGCATGAGCCGGCAGTTCCGGAGCACATTCACGAGGCTGGCGCGCAAGGTGATGGGCCTGCCCAAGGAAGTGGGCGGGGGTCCGCGCGCGCCCGACAGGAAGACGTAGCGAGGACGACGCGCGCCCGCCGCCGACGCCTCGACGGTCGCGTGTCTGTGAAACTGAGGTGATTTTAACTGAGAACTTTTTAATGGTTTTGTTTGCGCCGGATGCCATGTACTAATAGTGAATGTATGTATATTGCAGGATAGTTATTTTTTTTGGGTTGAAGTTAATAAAGGATAGACGGGTGCATTTTCTTTTTTAAACTTTTAAAGAAGAATCCTCCCCCAGAACTTTTAGTTAATTGCTTTAAATACTTGAAAAAGTGAAAGTTCCGAGACGCAGTGACGAAGCGTTAGTCATGCTTTACCGACTACATACCTCGGTCGTTCGAAATGTCGTGTCGTCGTTCTTTCTCTATTTACGACCTGACTTTGTTTTTCCGTCTAGACGATGGAAAAGTTCACGAATTCTGTAGTTTCCGTTCCTGCAATAACATGTGTTTGGGAGACGAAATTCCGAGCGTACCAATTTTATTAAGTTTTATGATATCCACAGTTCCGAACGATCGGGCTGGTCTGTACTATATTGTACCTATTACTTACATTATCTTGGTGGCAGAGATGTATCAAACGCAGAAAAATAATTGTTGCTTGTACTCAACTAAGTAGCTGGTATCGCGGTTTAAAGCCTAAAGTTTAAACTAGGTTACAATTTGTCTCCGCGGCGTTGGCGCCCTGAGTGGCGACGGCGGTACCGTGGTGACCCTGTTACCGCCGTACGACATCGTGAGCTGGGGTTGCGTAGTTCACCGTCATTCCGGTGACGGTCCGCGAAGGCCTACCGCAGCTGATACCCTTGGACGTAGTGGCTCAGGCTGTTCCGGGGGCCCCGGCAATAACGCGGGAGCTGTCTCCGTCGGGTTTTTGTGGGTGCGACTCCCACATAACCCCGCCGCTGTTCCCGTTAGCGGTGGCGTATCCATAACGGATTTCCCCACGAGAAAAAATGGTTAAAAAATGGTCAGCCTCTGTGGTCCAGTTGGTCGGATACTTGACTTGTAACCGGGAGGTCCCGGGTTCCAGTCCGGCTACTGGACGTGTACCAATGGGACTCTTTTTCAGAGCCTGTGCATGCAACGCAACGCTTGTACGGTGGTGGACAACATCGTGATGAAACCCGCACACCACAAGGTGTGTGAACCCTATAACGGCGATGGGCTCACCCCCTGTCACGTTGGGTTAAATACGCTTGGTGAACCGTGGGTACTTGCTTTAGCAAGTGCCTCTGCCTACCCCTCTTTGGGATTAAAGGCGTGAAGTGTATTTATTTATTTTTTTTAAAATGGTTACTATGTCTTCAGTTTCGTAAAATTTCTTTTATTAGTTCTTCCGTGACGAAGTAAGTAACATAGATCTCACATATCATACATTTTCAAATTTAAAAATATTAGGTTTTTAACACGACCACAGTACATCTCACATACCACAAACTTTCGAATTTTAAAAGGTCTTTAACACGACCGTCGAATTTGAGTAACATTTAACAAATTATACATTTGGAACCTCTACTTTTTGTAAGTTCGTAGGGCAGATATGTTACGGATTAATGCGCAAGCACTTTGAGGGTTATTGGCCCATCAAAAAGACTAACGATGTACAAATTGGAGCCAGTCAGACTGATGGGCCACGATTAGGCACCAACTCAGCATGTACTTAGCCGACTGGAAAAAAAGCACTAGCACTAACAAAGAGAACTCAAAGCTCTACGTAAGTTGGAATAGATGTATCAAAATGAATCGTGTCTACTACGACCTTATTTTACTAATGCTGATTTTATTTTGGGCACTGGAATACCATTCTTATTGGTACTTTGTATGGTAATAATGTTTTTAATGCCCTACCCAGAATTCAGGAAGTAAATCGGGCCACACGGTGGGTGGTCAATGTTCGGAAACATACACGGATTAATTTGGTAATGGCATTATAACCACATAAATATTATGTATGTAGACCAAGTTGTATATAAAACAAAAACACATTATTCTAATGACTACCAAGGAAACCTAATTTACTTACTAATTTGGGATAGTATGTCGACCTAATAAGGTAAAGGACTGGTAATATGAGCTAGGTAAAAGGTTCTTTATATGATAGCTCTTCTGCTTTTATTCACAATTCGGCTATTATAAGATGGCGGTTCTACCTACTTACACTGCGTGGACATTTCCTACCTAATCAAATTATTTATAAATACACACATTTAATGCAATTACCTAATTAATATATAATGAATAATAACATAGTTTTTTAATAAAAATCTGCATGTTGTATATCTACTAACCTGTTATTTACCAACAACTCTCGGTTTTACTCATGTATGACTATTGAAATCGAAACATTGTTAAAACAAATTGGTTACCCACGATACAGGTTCTACCCAGGGTGGGACCAACTGTATATAAGGTATCGTTATTCAAATAGTGTAATCCTTTTCCTGTAATTACTTGATACCTGTAATGTTTTGTTATTTTGGTAAATAAATATTTATTATTATTATTATTCAATGATATCGGGGAAGATATAATTTGAAAGAATAAGATATATTTTAAAAGGGATATTATATTTAGTTAGCTTTATGTGATAGGCAAATATTTACAGTAAAATTTTAAAAAATACTTAGGAAACTGAATAAAAGACATTTTCGCTCTGCACTAAGTTTTTAATTTATAATTTTCATTACGAAAATATGCTTTTTATATAAGGCAAAAAACGATAGTACTACGGCTGTAATACTTATGAGGAACTACGTACAAAAAAAAACCTAATAAGAACACGGCATAGAATTTAAACATTGTCATCCCGGACATTTCACTAATGGTCACATGCCCCCTACACAATACTATTATTTTAATGCGAGAATTTTAAATAATATACTTATAGAAATAGTCTCCTTTTAATAGAAAATATTCCAAATGCCGCATCTCGGCAAACGGAGTGTAGGATGCCCTCAGGCAAGGTGGACTGATGATACCTATACGCAAGATGGCTGGCAGAAGCTGGATGCGTGGCATGCAATTGGAGAGGCCTATGTCCAGCAGTGGACAAGTATGGGCTGATGATGATGATGATGATTTCAAATGAACTTTTTCATATTTCGTAAACAAAACCGTTGGTGTTTTTTAGGTCAAGTTAAAAAATATAGCAAGGATTTTTTTCTTACAGCCGTGTTTCGCGTCTGAGATGTTTTACATTTTATTAATTTTCTCAAAAAATATGCGACTGAAATTAAAGAAACCGTATTTTTTATTGAGGTCTTAGGATTTTTGAAATGTCGTCTATTACACAAGACAATGACAAAAATGGTTATGAAATCTATCTTCATTTAATATATCTCAAGCAAGCTCTTTTCGGTTTTAGTAGGCACAGGTATTGGACATCTGCAAGTCCGCTTTGCCAAATCATATGTTAGGTTCTCTTAACTTACAAACTAATGATTTACTTAAAAGACTTACGTATTTTTATATGCACAAACTATGGTAGCTATAATGATGTGTTAACTATTTATATAACCAGTCAAGCCTCGATTCGGCCACCGGCGAGCTATAACAATTAAAATTCAATTCCGTCCATTTTCTGGGCCTTACGAGAGTTAAAATGAAATAATTGGTCTTCAGTTATTGCCGGAGGCACAGGTCTACTCTGGTACTTCTCTGTCTTCTCTTTACTATTTAATGGTTTTAATTAAACTTACGTAATTCACAATATAAGGTATTCTCCTTAATATTTGGAGCTCTGACACTCCTAGTGTCATACATTTTTTTAAATGTTTTGGTTGGTGTCTTCATTTTGTCGTTTTCGTGGTCGCACTGCCAATGCTCTTTTAAACTATAGTCTACAGTTTAAATCAGATGTGTACTTTACAATAAACCGTAAGTGGCACATTTTGACGTATAAAAATGCCACAGAATTAAGTACCGATTGTCACATTTACTATGATAGTGAGCATGACATCACAAGACGTCCTGGGCATATTTGTCATGTCTATTGCTATAATTATTTGGTGTACAGATATGTAATAGCTGCTATTAATACCTAACTAAAGATATAAAGGAATGCTAAAATTCTATGGGAAAATAACAGGAAATGCGATTTGAGGAACATTCCCCATTGTCTCATGTTTCAAGCCGCCCTGTTTACTTCTAAAATCAAGGAAGAAGGAAAAAGACGAATTGGACATTTTTCCGACTTCACTTATGTAAACTTTGTTTTATGAAGTACCTCTACGAATAATTTGTCATGTCAAGCAGACGCTGAGAGACGTGATGTTATTTAACATTGTTACAAAGTTTACGTTTCTGGGTACTTAATGGAGGTCCGCTGGGTTTGCTAATCTAACTTTTCGTGCAAGCGTTTCATTTTATTGTATTTTGATTATAAAAATCAAACCCATTTAACTTCACTCCGATACTGATGTCGTGGCAGTCATAAACAATATTTTAAATGTAAAAAGCTTAGTGGCTATTAGATAGCTAATGCATTTTCAATGTCCAAGTCGCAGAACCAAATTAGGTATTTCGCTCCTTTCTTAATGCTTTGGAAAATCGACACTGATAAAAAAGCAAGCGGTTATTTTTTTACTTAGACTGTTTATAATCTACTTCGAAAACAGCTCCGCTTGAGATCTGAAAAACGAGTCAGTTGCATTAAACATTTTGTATTTTGTGCAAAATATAATTTGGTAATGAATAGCAAGTTTTTTTCAAGCAACGTGGAATTAAATTACTCCGCCCACACCAATTTGGGATTAAATTATGTGAGTGTATTTTATTTTTATCTTATCATACCGCTCTTCCGGGGTTGATTTTTATCCGATTAAATCCAGCTATATTGACCTCATACAAATAGCTACTAAATAAGTGTACATTAAATTACACGCGTGTCAATCTCAAAAGTAAAAAATACAATAGATAATTTACCTAATATAATAATGTTCGTTCTGAATTAAAACAGAGAACGGAAACAGATGAATGTAGCAGCTGGTCCTTCAACGTAGCCAGTATAATACGCTCCACAATAATCTTCTAATCTCCCCGGAAGCTTTGTACAAAAATCCTAATCATCATTTATCCAATTGAGTCCAGTCGACCCCGTTTCAGCAAATACTAAAATCCTGTCATCGGCTATGTGGCAAAAACTGAGGTCGGCATTGTCGAATCTCTAGATAGGTGCGGGCAAAATGGAGCGGGACAAATTAGCCCTGAACGTGACAGTGACAAGGCTATAGTTATCGATTTAGTAATACAATGGGATCAGCCTGAAAACTGTCTGTTTGTTCGTCGGCGGGAGGTCGATTGATTGATTTCGTGCCCACTCCTAACTACTTGTTTAAAAACATCTGTTACTGAAAATTTACATTGTCCGTCATAGTTTTTTCCACTATAACTAATATCACAAGTGTTTTTTATTTGTGTGTACTGTCAGAAATGGTCAAAATTATGCATCAACATGTCGTAGGTTAGTTAATGCATGCAGTTTGCATTCAAAGTTTGCATCGTATCTGCGGCTTTACATAATCCAGCAGAAGTGTAAGCCGAATCAAATATTCTATTCCGCAGTCACTATTCTATTCACCGGAGTGGAATTTGCATGAAATATTGCCAAAATGCAAATACCGTGTCTCTGTGTCCGAATCACACCAACACGAAAAACATGGCCGGAGCCGATCGATGTTTTCGTTGATTCCACGCATTTTAAATTCGGAATTTTAGAAAGAAAATATTTTTTTATATAATAGCAGTTGAAGAAGAGTTGTTGCAGACCATTGACCGGGTTAGAGGACTTGAGATTTGAGATCAATACCCACGTACATGCATATATGAAAATATTTATAATTAAATACGAATGTACTGATTCGATGATTCGAATTTCAAAATAGAAATTAGTACTGCGAGTAAGAATAATAATAACAAGTTTAATTAAAAATACAAAGACATTCACTTTTGACTCGCTACTAACAAACGTTTGTTATTTTTAAGAAGATTTCGTTACCAAACAGTTTATGATTGGTTTCTTGTGCCACCATCAATGTGGCGACTGTACGGTTCAAACACACACATTTTTGACAGCATTATTGAATAATAATCTGCTGACAAACCTATTGTGTGAGACAATGGACTATTACGATATCAAGATTTTCTTCTAACAACAGGAAGGTAGTGGCTTCAAACGTGTCACGTCGAACCCGAGCTGTAGGTAGTTAATGAAGTTGTCAATGATAGTACCTTCCTTTGTTGGACCCTTTTGGGATTACAGACGTGACTCATACTCGTATTTTCTGTTACTTGGAAACCATAATTTATTCTCAACAACTAAATGTATAGACAAGCCCATCCATAGAATGAGTTTTATCATTTCCTGACGGATAAAAAGAATTTGTTAGGGCTACATATACGAAACAAATATTTATTATTCCCTTTCATCATCAGCCCACATCTGTCCACTGCTGGACACAGGCCGCTCACATTGCACGATTATTCCATTTACTCACACCAAAATCAACCGATATTCAAAGCGGATTGACCGTAACGTAAACTACTTTTTTATGTCTTTGTATTCGTGTCTTTCAATGGTAGTCGCGGTACATTTTCAGTTAACATACATAGGTAGCTACATATTTAAATATGACACGTATTAATGCGTCCTGTTATTTACGAGCAGTTATTCTAATATTAAAACAACATGGTTATTCTGATAGAATATTCATAATATAAAATAGCTGTGAATCAGTACCACCCACGGAAACCGAGCGATTTTCAAATAGCCACTCTGTGGTGATAAACTATTTAGGGGCAATAAATCAAGCTTGGCGTTCTAAATACGTCGTGACGTGAGAACTACAGAATGACTGTGTTTATGTAATAGAACTTATTATTATTTGCCTTATATTATCTAGAGTAATGCTATTTAAAATATAACTGTAGAGCTATGTCATTACTGAGTTATAAGTCTAAAGTTACAATAATGTAAATGGAATAAGATCCTGTAAAAGCCTATCCTTGAAAAAAAAAATAACGCAAAATATTGCTTATTCAGAAATTTATGTTACTTATGTTTTGATAAAAAACCTTTTGAAATTATGAGTCCTCTAAGCCACTTCTAGTCCATCACCAGTTAGGTTGATTTTTACGGTGTATTGGAATAAACGTGATAGCTACAGGATACAAGATACACATTATATGCATGTCTAATGAAACAATAATCACTACTCAAACCACATTTGAGCGTGGCTTGTCTCTTTTACACAAACACAATTGAAACGAGACAAATATGTTGCCTACTTGGTGAGAGATCTGTGCTTGAGGGGATTTTCAGTATACAGGCCCTAGTATCATTATTTTCACGTCCCAGAGGCAGTACGAGACAAAAATATAAATCCCTTAGTCCTCTGAGGCGTAAGCGGGTTGAACAACCGGGGTAAACTCTAGGCACAAGGTAAAGAAGCATATGCTCGGGCTGCTTGAGGAATTCGTAATACATACATTATAATACAGGGACCGCTATGAAAGACATAAGTCAACACAGTCAACAGTGAATCCGCGTCATTCGTCAGATATCCGATACCATGCAGTCGCAGCATGAATCAGTCCATCCTGACTGCAACAAGTTGTAGCTCTTAACACGTCAAAATGTTATCGTTGGAAAGAGTTAATAATTATGAATGGATTATTCGGTCACTGGATATAACCAGTACCACAGATACCAACCACAATACATCAGACCTGGATATAGAGAACGTAGGCAATGCAACTCGAACCCCCATAGTTGGTTGTGCAAAATATCAAGGACCTTACCTGTTATTATTAGTAGGTGAAGACGGCGAAATAAATATCCGAAGACATACCGAGCTCAATTTGACAGTTGTATGCCAATATACTGAATAACCTGTTTTATTAGAACTATAATATTATAATAACCTCTGTATAAGTGCCAGCGCGTTTATTTGTAATGGTCTAATGTATATACACCTACCTTAAAATAGTCCTATTGCGCGTGTGTGCAAGACTTTCTTAGATCTTAATTTGTCTAAGTTGCCGTAAAATTGTGTGAATTGTGTGGCACAGGCGACGATACGTCTCCCGGTGCCAAATGAGTTCACTTGATCTCTGTCAGGGAGGTATCCCCTGTGGACTACGTGATATATCCGGCGTGTACAGTCTTACGAATTAAGTTTTTGTCGCTTAATTTTGTAGTATATTTTGCTGTGTCTTTATTTTGTTTTCGATTACGAAGTTCCAGAAAGATTTGCTCATTGTGCGGTCGGCCACGTAAGGTTTACGGCACTAAGGTTTCATTAGACAAGAAATTATACTGTATTCTTATTCAATTAGGTGCCTTCTTATTTACCTACATGAATGTACTTCACGCCAGTCTCCCAGAGGGTTAGGCAGGGAGAACAGATCTTACACACTTGTGTCATGGTCCTGAAGTAATTTTTATTACGCCTTTCCCTTCGTCCACGTTCGGACATATTATTTTACACGTTCTTCTGTTGCAACTTTTCGCGTACCATTTCTTACAGGTAGATAATGAAATTCTAGTTTTGGGAGTTTTTTTTCTAGAAGTGGTGTAGGTACTTCGTCAAAAAATTTAAATATGTGATTGTAGTTTATATTTGATAGAGATCGGGAAGCAGTTTATATTTCTTAGTTATTTATATTTATTACAAGGAATTGAAAAGGACCATCGGAAACATTGCTCAATATGATACCTTAGTAAAAATTGAGGTGAAATAATAAAACACGGGGTCAAGATTCGGTTCAGATCAAGAATGCGCCCTCTGTATGTATGACTGTTTTTTTTCTTTGCGTACCATGTGGTTGTAATCTGTGAAAGTGTTTATGAAGTGTAGGCTGGTTCGAGTAATTCATAGACCAGCAGACGTCCACACATCAGCGCTTGTATTAATGGTTATATTTTACACTATATCAGGCGTAACTTTCCGGAAATCTATATAAATGGTGTTGTTACTTTGTTTTTGGCCAAACTGCTCAACATACCCGCCAAAGGCACTTAATTTAACCCAACGTGACTCGGATTGTGCCCATCGCCGTCATACATGCACATTTTGATTTACTTTTATAAGTATAACAAAAACATACAATCAATGTATAGTAAAATATCTAATATAATAATTTTAGTTAATTTTTTATTTCATTTTCGTTACGTTGAATATACTTTTGATGGAAAAAGTCTAACATCTATAAGTTAAATAAACTACTTATAAATGCGAAAGTTATTGAGCTCTATGGTTAAAGTTATTGATATCTATACCTTACGTAGGTATATTGAAGTGTAATTTGCAGATAGGTACATATTGCAATATTAAATCTATCCGCCCAATTAGAACATAGTGAGTAGACCAGCCTCTTTGAAGCCAATACAATTCGTAGGCTAAGAATTACGTATTGCGATGTGGATCTAAAATAAAAAAATATATAGATATCATACGAATAAATCGGATACTCGTAATAGAGAAATTGTGAGTTGCATGTGACATCGCGGAACTCCATTATTGGTATAAAGATCTTAGATTCAGCTATCGTTCCTTTTATGGTTTAGACGGGTAAGATGTATTTTTTACTTGTACGTGTCATAAAAAAGTCGGCGTAATCCCTGACAGTAGCTGATAAAGGAATCAAATGTTAATGCCTTTCTTTTACGACATCCACTATTGACAGGCGCTTCTGTTCACCGATAACAGATTTTATTACGTGAAAAGTTCCAATTCATTGACCATCGACTACACATGATCGTATTTTGAATTGTTACATGGAAGGAAAGTACAGGTTGACATGGAAAAGTTTAGTCAAAGATAACAAAAATCGTTAAAAGATAAACAATGTGAGTTTTGAACATAAGGATTGTGGACTATACTAAATATCATAAAAGCGACGGGTGTTTTTATTGATTAGACCGTTAGATTCCCGCAGGTCTGACAGGACTTTTTAAAATGTTTGCATACAATATATTTATAATATGTACTATCCCTCTAGATGTTTACAAAATTTCACGATGTATATTTCTATGATTTTTCTATGAACGCAAGTGTAATCCGTGCTCTGGACGGTACCTACATGAAGCTGTGGTTGCCGGCTACTGTCCGGACAGTAGTCGTTAAGCCGACAGTTGAGCTATCCACTTGCTTTCCTCTAAGATGGTGAATCAGTGGTTCGGGGGTAGACGGTCGTCGCTTTGGTACCTTGGCACCACATAAGCTAAATTAAAGTAAAAGAGTGGAATCTGTATTCTTCCGCGTAAGTAGGTTGGCGACCGTAATAAATACTACACAGAAGAATCTTTTTCGATTTTGAATCGCAAACATTTCCCTCTGATGGTTTCTCGAGAGTTCATATACAGTTGGAATCACTAAAATTATTTTTAGTTACATAGCAATAACTACACCCGTCTTGTTGAAGTATAATAGTAAATTATATTTTGTAAGGAAATGTCATCTTAAGAGTAAGTAGTGGGCGAAAGTATATATACTTCACATAGTCGAACAAGAAAGTGTTCTCATCAGTTTCAATCATACTTCATGTGTCACTAAAATATCAATGAGGTAAAGCTAAATGTCACAAAGAAAACCTTGCATGTAAAGCTTGGTACTTTTATCGTGGATTTCAGGAAAAGTCTAATTTTATTAAATAAAACCACGAAGTCAAAGTGTGACCCCAAACTAAGATACAACGGTTACAAGGACAGCTGAAGGGAAACATTATCGCTTTATTTAATGTCTGGTTTATCAATTTTATAGAGTTCGACGGATTACAGATGTCAAAAATATATATGTAAAACCAATTTAAAACACTTCAGTTGTCTTTCGCTCATGTAACCGTTGACTGTATATACCTAGGTAGATTTAAGTCATACATAGGTAGATAGAAAATATATCGTATCGTCTATCGTCGCCTCCGGAATGACAGATTCCGGAGGCGACACCAAAACCCTCGGATAGGCTGAATTATCTAAATCAGTTTCCACATTTTAGTGAAGGTAACTATTTACCTATCACAGTACGTACCTAATTACCTATTCATAATATTTCGATACATTTCACACACGGTCATCTGATCCCAAAATAAGCTACCTTGTACTATAATGATAGATACCGAAATACTTACGTAGATACTTTTAAATAGGTAGATAAAACTCAGGCGCATACAGAAATGCCTCAGCTCATAACTAAAGTATTTATTGCAGGCGACAATCGAACTCACACAGTTGTCCCAGAGGACGTTGCCCCGAAAGCTCCATTTTTTCTGACATTATCAAAGAATTTTCATTGTCTTTTAAACATTTTAGTATCATTAATGGTTTGGTCATTGAGAGCGGACGAATGAAAGTCGATTGACGATAGAGTGTGTATTTATTGCAAGTTTTGTGCGAGGACATTGTATCAAAGTTCACCCTATAATGTCGTATTTTGTACAGATAGACAAGTCCTAATAGGGGGTGAAAAGAATTATAAGAAAAATAGAGATCGGTGACCTTATTTTGAGTGTTGCGATCGCAATATATACGGTGAAGGAGATATTATGTTAGCTTAAAAACGCGTGGTCATACCTCCCTTTAGGATTAAATGTGTGAGTGTTATTATTTTAAATTATTTATTACCCTTCAATCATCTGTTTAATGCTTGATAAATTGCTAACCATGATGGTGCTGTGGATACTTTGTCATAGAAATGAAATATCGTTTGAAATGTTTCAGAATATTTTGAAACAATAGATCTGCAAAGTAATATAAAACGCGAATGAATCACCAGAGATGACAAGTTTCAAATAAAACAGACATTGTACAGTTAATTAAACGATAGCTTTTTGTTTTCGCAACTGCCTCCTTTAATATCCTGGCGTTTATTACTGTTATAAACTTAGAAATGTCGTAACGGGATAAGAAAAGTACGTTTAAGTACATATACATATCGTGTTTGAGTATAATATGTACTAGCTATTGATATGATACAATATCCTACGATTATTATAAATCCGAAATTTTGGACTGATGTTTGTTACTGTTTCACACAAAAACTACTGAACGGTTTTCAATGCAAAATTATATTATATAAGTTATATTTCATAGGGCATATACAACGTTAAAAAAAAACAGTGGCGAAACTCAGCCCATGAAAGCAAATATTTTTTCCCATGGAACCATATGTCAAAAAAAACACCTCTGAATTTCGCTAACGTTTTTAATTTCACCTTGTAGGTATACTAGAGTCTATTTATTATACTATTCAAAATTTACCACGGAGATAGGATAAACTGTGACACCGCCGGGGTACACCTAGTTCTTTTAAAAATGCCTTAGCTCTGAAGCATTATGTGAGAGGGGAAAAAGCCGGGAATCGAATGCGAGGCTCTTGTCAACGAGGCAGTTTGCCATTATCCCTAGTTTAATTTCGTTGATTTAATAAGAAGTAATTGTGTCGTTTACAGTATTCCTGTGGGAATTTATATTATGACCTAGGATATAATCCTCTAGCACGGGGGTATGTTAGGATCTTGTAAACAACGGTGCAGGTTTGCTGCCGCAAGACCAAGCACTGCAACTCCGAAAGTGTACTACGACTACCTACTCGAAAGGTAGTACAAATCCGTTCAGTAGTTGTAGTAAATTTTGACATACTTGTGGGAAGATAGATTATAAATTAAATAGATTATAAGACGTGTACCAATGGGCCTCTTTTTCAGAGCGTATGTACGCAACCCAACAACAGAAAACATCGTGATGGAACCCGCATACCACAAGATGTTTGATCCCTATAACGGCAATGTGCTCACCTCCTGTCACGTTGGGTTAAATACGCTTGTTGAACCGTGTTGATAGCCCGCTTTGGGATTAAAAGGCCTGAAGTAGATTGTAGATTATAAAATTTCAATTATCCTGAAAATTGCGGGAACGGAATGAACGCTATAAATCACGAAGCAAAGCCCGTCTTGTATCGCATAAACCAAATAAATAAAATGTTGATTGTGATCTTCAGTGAATGCTTTACTAATACCGACCATTTTCAATTGAACCCTGTGACTCGAGAACAGCCACATAAAGGTAGGTCAGATCGATATGGTTTACCAAAGTTCCCTTGACTTTGAATATATCGAAACGTTCAAACGTAATGAAAAAAGTTTGGAGTGTGAGATGTAAAGTAGAATCATTGTAAACAAACGGGTTATCTTGTCTTATTTGAATGTGCAGTGGGACGAGGGAATGGAAATATAGTTTTGACGACAAAAATGGTGTTTTAATATAGTATACTACCTACCTCTTACTTATTACTTGGTATGTAGGTTAGGACAAATGTTGTTTCTCTTCTTCTGCTTAGTGTTAGGGCCATATTAGAGGCTAAATTCGCCTATAATAAAGCAAAGTTTATCACAAGTTGAAAATGTTGTATATATCCTACTAATATTATAAACGTGAAAGTTTGTATGTATGGATGGACGTTTGTTACTCTTTCACGCTTGGCAGTATTGTAGCTTATAAACTAGAATAACATATAGGCTATAAGATATTTTGGTGAAACAACGTTTGCCAGGTCAGCTAGTTCAAAAATAAAATTGTCGTGCGTCTCTAACGCCCGGGTAACCTAGCTCATCCAAAGTCTCAGTTAAACTGGCTGTGGACTCCCTGCACTTATTTTAGAATTAGCTAGGTATATTTTATCCAGAAAGTCCCAAAGGAACGCTATAAACCTATTAGACAATGGATAATACGTGCGGGTCGTAATTAGTATTTTATGTACATTTCCTACGTGTTATTATTACCACGTTTACACCTACGGCTAGGTTGTTTTTCATGTAAACATGGCTGTGTATTAGGTAAACTACCCACGCTGGAGTCAGTGAACACGTCGCTTCAGTCACTCATGGATGATCACATTTATTGGACGTCATTTCACGTCGTAGAGCACTAAATAAAGTGCGTTATTTCTGACGCGTCGTCGCCGGTAACTTGATGGAATTGGATTTAGGGTCACGTAACATTAGGGCCTAGACACCCGGACATCTTTGTTTTGACGCTACTTTTACGACTCAGTAAAAATCAAAAAGATTTAACCCTTTTTTTACGAGAGCTCCAGTAAAATGGAAGACCATTAGAAGGCCGTTTTTTTTTCGGTAATCGAAAAATCTTTATCTACTCCTTTTAGGGTTAGTTAGTGAATAGGTCCAATGTAAACGATTGTTGATATTAGGTAGGCAATAATGTTACTGCCGCTGAGAGTGAAACACGGAAACTGGATTAAGAATTATTGTTTTCCCAACAATATACTTAAGTGACTACTGTAGTTTTTCATGGTTATTAGGTTTCTTATCTGTAAATATATTGGACGACTGGTTTGTTGATTGGGGAAGGCTTGCAGAGAGGGTTTTCTAAGAGCAAATAACTATATGGAGTGAATTATTGAAAATTACGGAGCCCGGTGCCTGGAACAATTATTTGCGCTTGCGTGATTTTATATATAATGAAAAGTCAAGTCCAAGCGTTCGTCGGAAACGTTTTTAATCTTCATTAATTTTCTTCCATTAATTAAAATTAATTTCGCGTGCATATTTTTTAAATTACCCTTTTTTGTTGCAGGTTCACTTGCGAAGAATCCCGGGGAAGGTGCTTTCTAACGGAGATTTTAAATAACAACGGTGTGTATGTCTGTATGTATTTAGGCTATGAATTTCAATTTAAGGATGTTAGTTAAGTAAAAAAATGTGCTGTGGCAAGTCAAACTTCGAATTGTAAGAAAAAATGTAAATAATGTACAAAGTCGTAGGATTGAATGTGAATAAATAAATATACGGATGTCATGTTTAATCAAATAACTATGGAGTTTGATTTCTTTTTCGTTATCCTCGCTGAAACAAGACTGTACGAAGCACTGATAGCCAGTCCCCGTAGGAGTACAGAGTAGTAGTAGTAAGTAGGTATTTAGGTACATTTAATTAAAACTATCACTTATTACATTTTGTGCTTTTACCGACGCACGTGAGTGTTTGTATGTTATAGTAGTATTATACCCGCATATCTCCAGTGATCATCGAGCCCTATTCTAAATCTTGCGATAGATCTGGTATCTACGGAGGATACTAGTTTAAGAAGGTAGGTAAAAATATTTACGAAAAATCCAGCCGCCGCGCAAGTAGACTTTGAAAATAATTGTATTGTTGCAATCGAAAAATATTTTTGATTCAACCATTTTGCAGAATTATAAAAGTAATAAATACAAAACTATATTTGTAATCATATAATATATATATAAATAATATACTGCAATACGCGTTCTACACCGCGACCATTAAAGGCTGATTCTGAGTTAAAATATATTTTTTCCTTGACATCATTCCGTAACTTGCCATCTTTAATAGGCAATTTTCCTTAATGTTTATTTGACAGGTTTTCGTTCCTACTCCTGTCATCAATGTCACACTTTATCTTCTACAATGTCAAGCTAGAAGTGACCTGTGTGGCATCATGTCTCCAAAGGTTATTTCAACCCCTCGAGAGATTATGACCGTAATTTCATGTATGTATAAACCTACTGCCTTACTATAACTACATTGTGTAGAACTGAAAATGGAATCCCGGCTTAGCGGAATGTCATATTTATACTAAGTGTAGAAGACTCTCTAGTGTTTCATATATGATCTGATATTGCTTGACATTCACGACGTCATGCGTTAGGCTTAGAAATTAGTTTTAATGAAATGCCGCAATACGTCCGAGCCTCATATCGCACTGGCTCAGCATTAATATGAATCATCTAGGGATTTGACGACTGGTGTGAAGAACTTTTGGACTGTGCTTTTCAGTTTTTATATAACATAGTCGACCATCTAACGCAAAGTCAACATTACAGAATGAAAATTGTACGAGAATTTAGTTAGCAAACAATCTGGAAACTCCAAACTTTTCTAAAACTGTCAAAAGTGCTTTTTGCTTAGTTTAAATCTGGTTTATCCTGCATGATATTGTTTTATGGTTATAGGGATTTTTTAAATAATTGTATGACTTGGGTAACAGCTTGATAAACAAAAAGTTTTACTTCAAGTACAAGTCCTTAAATGCCACATGTTCGGTAATAACCATTAAATTCTTTTTTTCACGCTTTAAAATGCCCGCCCGCAAAATCATTATTCAATGCACTTCCGCAAAGTGACATCTGATTCAATTAACATTCTACGAATAAAATGGCCGTACATATACTCGTACATAGGTGTCGTAATTTAATTTAAAAATGGAAATGGTGACGTGGATGATTTTACTTTTCAGCCTAAACGTAAACGAAATGGGGTGGAAAATAATGTTAAACAATTTGATTAATTATTTCCCGAAGGCCGTGACGGTAGGTCGTCTTAATGGAAAACTGCGGATGAAGTCAAATATTTAATATCCTGGCTATAAAAAAGTAAGTAATAAATGCTTAAGGCGACACAGCAACTTGCTTTGCAGCTTCTTTCTTTTCATTGTGGAGGTGATACAATGAAAAGGTTGGTAGAGGTCTTCAGGATTTGGAATGCCCTTGTTTTTTTTATTTAGCTGACGTGGCAAACGTTGTTTTGCCAATATCCATGATTAACAGTGTTTCTCTGCAATCATATGTACGTATGTATAATAGAAACCTTCCACAAGAATCACTCTATGTACTAAAGAAAACCGCATAAAATTCTGTTGCGTAATTTAAAAATCTAAGCTGTGTATATAAAGACAGACAACGGCAGGGGACTTAATTTTATAGTAAGACGAAGACTATTGACGAAGGTAATCCTCGTTAATCTCAGCATCATCTCGGAGTCTATTCGTTGGGTAGATCGTTAAGGATACCCACAGCTGGCGGGGTTATGTGGGACTCGCACCCACTATATCCAAATGCCCCAGCTGCGCTAGGCGCTCACGGACCATCTTCGGCGTGACAGGCGCTCGACGCTCCCCTCAGCTGCCGATATAATGCAGGCGGTACCAGGGTCATCGCGGTACCGCCATCGCAGTCAGGGGTCATCATTTAAGCGCACAAGTGCCCGCCAGTTACAGCCTCCACGCTCTTTCAGTCGCCTTTTACGGTAGGCAAGGGATAACGTCGAATCTATTATTATGCCCGGAACTGCTGGGCTAAGCACAAGTACCCTGTAGTGCTGCAGGATCTGTAGGCTGTACTATTATATACTGAAACAATAGGGTAATTCCCATTTCGATAGAACAAGTTAATTTCTTCCACTTTTCCCAGAGTACGAACAAACTATTATTTTTCAATAACCTCTTGTCACAAGGTGTGCTAAACAATGTACACATGGCATACGGTAAGAAGCTTCTTGTCTCGGCTACGACCACATCGAGATATCGTGCCTCCTTATTTTATTACTGTGGAAGGTTTTTGAAACTTTTCTTTCACGGTCACGATCACTGATTTGCTGGAAAGAACTCCTGGTTTCTTTCCCAAGGCTGAATGTAATTCACAATTGTTTTTTATTAGATACGGCTCTGGTGTAATAACTTAGTAAAGTTTCCAGAGGAAGTTCACGACGTGGGTACTTGAGACTTGGAAGTCTTTTATGTCTGAAATTAAAGTTGTTTCAAATGTTTGTTAAAGATGAAAGCAGTACCGCGCAGTAACTGTGTTACTTACGTTTAACTGTGTCCCCGTGGGAATTTCCAGATAAAATGTAGCCTATGTTAATCCGTAATAATATGGCTACCAAATTGGATAAATAGTCTTCCTACATGTTCATATAGTCTGAACAAGGTTTTACGGGATCGGGAACAGTGTTTCTCGTGAGTGGCATGAAAACTATCCGGCTCGAAGGACCAATTTCTTAGCTCAGTGGGTGAATAAATAAAAGAAGTGGACTGTTTGTGATATCCGTGTTTCAAAAATTAAGAATTGGCAGAGATACAGTGTAATGCAAGTGGTACTGTCAGTGAGGAGAAGAGCAGTGGCGGCCGCGGCGACGTGGAATACCGAGGTGTCCCCGCCCGCACCGCTGTGACGTCACATCCTAATGTGACCCGCTGCAGTCGTAATTCGGTAAAACCGACAAATGTGTTCGTCTCCAACAATCTACATTTTAGCCATAACAAGATCTGAAAGCAGCATTGCACTTGGGTCATAACTATGTAAACGTGTCACACGTGTGATCACCAAGGGTTCATCATGCCAGTCCTGACTGACGTTCACTGCCGAATATAGGCTTTTCCCAAGTCGCACGAATAGCTACCCACTCCAACGACTTTAGACCCTGTCAGCCATCCGTCCTACGAGCTATGTGCCCTACCCACCGTCGAACTGAAAACTCACTGTCGCTAATAATAGGAGATTTAGGCTTAAATAGGAAATTTTCCATGACAATCAAACCCGTTGGTCTCGAGTCACACGCCTTTATCTCGAACGCTACGCTGGTTCCTCAGAGGTGGGTAGGCTAAATTTATAAATACAGCGCTAAACGACCTGCTAGCACCTTGTTTTGACTTCAGCTTGTTTATTTTGAATGGAATGTGCCACGTGATTAGAATAACGAACGAACACCTCGTGAAGTATCTTAGCCTACGGTAAACACGTTTGGAAATCGATAAACTTTTATCATGAATTCTATCATTTGAAGCGGGTAGCCGCCTACGACGTGGTTTTGAAGAAGCTGAGTTCTATATTTTGTACCTTGATTGGGTATTAAATGTGCGAAATTAACTATCTGTTTGTTCGTTCTGTTTGCACATGAAGTCATAGAACCGAGTTTGACAAAACTTTGTCAGCATCATAATCAGCCAAAATTTGTCCACTACTGAACATAGGTCTCTCCAATTGCACGCCACTGTGATCCGTTTTCGGATTCTCGCATCCAGCTTCTGCCATCATCCTGCGCATATCATCACCTTACCGGAGGGCGTCCTACACTTAGTATTTCGTACAAACTTTGTACGGGTTACATAAAGGGTTCCAAAAGGACACCGGCATTCTATTATTCAGGAAATAGCACCAGCTTACACGGAAATCTTTTATTTTGCCCAGTCTAATTCCTTACACACTCCAAAGGTCGCTTTGAACTCCGTGTGAAGGAATGGGAAGAAATACTCAGTTGATAGGTGTATATAAAAGAAAGTTGGCCAATTATACCGATACGCACACATAAATAGGTCCGGATGTTTCGGAGGACTTTATATTGTGAAGAACATGACGAACCTAATTTATTACGTACTTAATACATACACTGTCTGAAGCGTATAAAAGTACTCAGACGTATTCAGTATCTCACATGATTTAAGATTTTGTTTCGAACTCAATGTAAATAAGTTCCAGTTGTATAAAAGGTTTCGCTGTCTATTTCAACTTTTAAGTGAACGGACATTAAGATGCTGGAAACTTGGTAAACAGTTTTACTTGGCCCGCAGGCGGGCTGCTTGTTTGACTATTTTATTTTGTGGATATTAAACAACTGTGTTTTGCTGAAAAACACTAAAATTGATTTTGTATATAATTGATTGTGGACGATAATTCATGAATTTGAGATTTGTGTATACGTATACTTGTCATCAAGGGATTTAATGTTTTTCATGCTCCCGCGGCGCATATCAAAGAAATTTGTATAATTATGTTTTCATAACTAAATAGCTAATATGGTCTCGGTATGGTAGAAGTCCTAGATATATTAACAACCAGATCGAATCTAGTAAGGTTTCCATTCCCCAACTTTGAGTAGAGAATTTGATTAGAAAATATAATGCTTAGACATAGACGTATATTATGTAGGAGTCACGCTTATTAGCACATTAAGGTTTAAGTAGAGTTAACTATTACTACCCTAACAATAACCCCTAAGTACACAGGTAAGAGTCTTATGTCTAAGCATAATATTTTCTAATCAAATTCTCTACTCAAAGTTATATGCAGCCAGCGACTCCACCTTGACACAAGCCAAGACTAGTCGTGCGGAAATTTGATTTTGTCACACTGCAAGAGATAGTAATTATACACTGTCACGTACAATGTGCTAAGGGTGCTAGTAAAATACAAAACTCTAGAATAAATTGTGTCACGTAGGAATCTCGATTCATTTTCATACTCAAATGCACTATTATTTCTTTGTTGCGTGAATGAAATCTACAAAAAACACCTACAACTATCTAACTACTACTACTAACTAGTTATATTTAA